>APFE031001476.1:14370-30996 GCA_000404065.3 Pinus taeda | reverse complement strand
TCAATCAAAGCATCATCCGCCATAAAAGAGACAAAGAAAGAAAAGCATTAAACAAAGATTTGAAGACAAAGTAAAAGTTCCAAAAAACATTATAAACTGGGTTTTTCTAGGGAAAAACAAAATCACCCTCTATATAAGATTTCAAAATCATTTTTCAAACTTCATCATACTCACTTGAGAAAGAGAGAGAAGGGAGTTGAAGCGAATTGGTGGCTAAGCAAATCGTGGACGTTGTGCATTGAGCAAGGAGCATTACGCATAAGGCAAAATTGTGGAGGTGCTGCGCATACAACGAGAGTGTTGTGCATAGAGGATGTGTGCCAGCGTATTTTTGCATGGCACTGCGCATACAATAGAGTGTTGTGCACCTATACAAGACGTTGTGCATAGGGATAGCAAACACTAACACTACCCTAACAACCATCCAAATCACTCTTTTGCTACCTAGAGCCTCTAAGCAAGTAAGTACACTCCTTAAACCATCCTTCCAACACTCATTTCATGATTTTTGAGTTTGTTTTCTATTTAAATTTTCAAACCCTAGGTTGTCTAAAATCCCACCCTACTTACCATTTTCCTTCATTCCCATATCTTGTTGTCATAACCCACATTCCCACATCCTATTGTCACATCCGTAAATATCATCCCTGTTCCCTATTTCCTATGAACAAATACACCTATCCCCTATAACCTAATCCCCCAAACAAAATCCCTAAACCCCTACTTACAAAACAATCCCTACTAAAAAATACCGTCCTTCTCACTCTCACATCATACATATCTCATCCTACATCACACAAAATCCTCTCCCCTTCCCCTATCCCTATTCACCATAACTCACTTCTTGATTACCTTCTCTAGGGTTTCTAAAGCTCCAAATTCAAAAACATGGATAAAGAGGATAAATATTATGAGGAGGAGGAAAACAATAGTAGTGAAAGCATGGGAGATGAACCTCAGCATCACAGAAAACCACATAAGTGAGGCAAAATTATTAGAGAGGAACCGTCAAACATCAAAGAGTTATGGGCTTCTCATATTACTGTCTCTTGTTTCAAGGATCTAGAGTGCTATGAATTTTGTGAGCATGTACAAAGAGTTCAACATCATCCTGAGTTGACCAAGCTTTTTGTAGCCAAACTCCGTGATAACAAGGTAACTCTTGTTGGGGTAAAATTTACATTTTCCTCCTCCATCATTGCTGATGTTACAAGGATTCTCAATGTGGGGGAAAAATGGTATAAAGCACAAGATTTGGATGAGCACTACTATGAGCCATACATCAAATCTAGGTACAAGAATGAAAAGAAGAGGACCTTTCCTTTCAGGTTGCTTCATGACAAGTATGCCCTTATGATGAGGATCATTATGAAATATTTTACATGTGAGGGCAGATTTTCCAGATTTTACACCTATCATATTAGGCTTCTTATGCACTTCACAAGAGTGAAAATGATGAACATCCCTTACTTCTTATTCAAGAACATTGAGAAGATGGCCTACATTTTATAGAAAAGGGCATACCCCCAATAGATGAATAGTATTTATCACTATTCCTTGATTAAGATGATTGTGCTACATCATCTCAACCTCCTCAACATCTCCTGGGATACATTTATTGCCAATGACATCTTCAATGGTCCTCCGATTCCTCCACTAGTGCCTCAAGAAGCAGAAAGGCCTTCTAGCAGCGCCAAAGTAAAGAAAAGTAAGAAGGCTAAAGAGACTAAAGTGGTTGAAAAGCCAAAAGCCTAAAAAACATATTAGAGAGGGGCTAGAAAGTTGTTTGCAATAGATAGGCAAGTGTTTAATCCACCTGATGTGGAAGGGTCCTTGCCTTCTTCATTAGCTCATAGGCAAATGCTTTCTCCACAAACTGTGGAATGGGCTTTGCCTTCCTCATCAACACAACAGGTACAACAGGTGGAGTAGGTGCATAAAGGGAAAGAAAAGATGCTGGAGGAAAGCCTCAATGATGAAGAGGAAAGGGAATCTGATTTGAAGGAACTTGCTGGACCATAATAGCCACAAATTCATCATGGCATTGAGATAATCGACTTGGAGGCTCAAGATGATGCAAAAAATGAAAATATAACCATAAGGGAAAAAGATGAACAGATCCAAGAATTGATGGACAACTTGGCAAGAGTTAAGTATGTAATTTCATTTCTTGAGCAAGAGAACAAGCACCTAAGTGACAAACAGGTTCTTGTGGAGCTCGAAATCCTCAAGGAAAAGAGGCAAGGTGACAAAGGCAAATCAGTAATGTAAGAGGAAGAGACCCCGCCACCTTGACTACAAAACAAAGGCTTGAAAAGGAGATTGAGGAGGATAGAGAGACATGGCTTGACAGGGTCAATTTGCATTTGGAGAATCTACTACAAAGGGCCAACAAGGACAATCAAATCATTAGGCACATGGCTTTCCATTACAGGACCTAGAACAAGATTTGTAACATAAGATTCAAGCAAATGAAGACAAGGCTAAAACAAGCACTCAAAGGAAAAAAGGAGGGTGATAGAATTAGGTTTCTTGCTGAAGCTTCCTTAGCTGATGCAAAAACTTGATAGTGGTGTTCTCCACAAATTTTGAGTAAGTTTTGAGAATTTTTTTCCTTTTTGAAGAATTTAGCAATTTTTGACTCAAAAAGATTGGCTCTGTGCTTTTCCTAGCGGCATCCAATCAGGAAATGGTCAGCATTTTTGGATTAACAATGATGATTATATGCACCCTATGTATTTGCTAAGCTTTTGGAGCAAAACTGGTCAGCCAAAAGGTCAAAAAACACCCAAAAATGACCTTTCTGACCTCTCTTTGACCTTGGTGTTGCACATAGAAGCAATCTTGGGAGAATCCATTTTTTAGGGGTCAAATCAACTCCAAATGGGAAACTAAAGGTATATTTGGAACGTAGATAGCATAGGAATTCTAATGAGCTATCATGAGCTCAATTTGGACACCGGGAAGACCTCTAAAATGGTTCTGCCAAAAGTGTTGCGCATAGAGCTCGAGCATTGCGCATAGGAAAATTTTATGTTGAATTTTCACTTTACTATTCCATGACTATAATTTTTGGGTTTTCCCTCATTGATGATGTTTTTACTGATTGAAATGGTGACTAGGCATGTCAATAGGATGGATATTAGTTATTGGAGGGTAGATTCATTAGATCAAAAGTTATCTTGAGGACAAATGAATCAATTCCCTCCCTTTTAGAGGCAAGTTGTTAGTGTTGCCTAGATTCTAGTTTCTTTTTTAGCTTTTGATGGATTAGTTCTTCAACTTAGGGATTCGACCCCTGAGGATGGGAGGACGTTAAATTAATTTCTATATCTTCTTTTTCTTTCTCATTGTAAAGGATTAGACTCAGTGGGATGCTCAGGCTTTGATAGACATCATTTTGTATCAGTTACAATAGGAGATTAATGAAAAATTGTAGCTATTTCTTTTGGATCCATGTGGTATAATGCTCAGTTTAGTTTTTCTTATGTTTTCATATGTTAAAATGTATTTTTGATTCCATTTCATCATTTCATGCTCTTTATGTGAATGTATACAAGTCTGAAAGGTAGAATCCATGAGGTTTACAAGCTCTTCCTAGCTCCTCACCTATATTTTCGCCTCATCCATCAAACCCTAAGGTTATGATCATTTTTCCTACCTTGCCCCATCGAACATCCTGCATTTTTGACCTAATTTCCTTACCCTAGCTATTTGTCTCCTCTTGATCCAACAAAACCCTTCAAAATCAAATCCAACCTTGTGCTCCTATACCTAGCCTAATATCAGTTTCTAGATCCAATCAATTTGGCTAAGATCCTTATGGAGAGAGCCCTCTCTTGGTCTAGTAGGGCTACTTGGCTAAGCGTGGTTTGTGGTTACGCTGGCATTGCCTTCTATCAGCTTGAGGTTCAATCCAGGTGCTAACAGGTGGAGTCTCTTCTGCTAATGTGGTCGAGCTAGCTTTAGGATTCTTTTGCTAAAAAATGAATTCTTTTAGCACATCTTTAGTGGATGAAGTTTCCTCTCTCATACTCTTCTATTGCTTTCTCTTAGCAACTGGAGTCTAGTCAATGGGAGTAGACAGAAATTGTTCATCTGCCTCTTGAAGAGTCCCATCAACCATATTTCTTGATTCATAAAATTTTAAATTTATGGCCTTGGAGTATGGTTATAAGGAGTCATCTTGAAACTAGCCCTTAAGGTAGAAATGATCCCAAAAGGATTATAGGACTAGGTGAAACTAGGCTGGAAATTCATATTCTTCAATAATGCATCTACCTCAACACCAGTTGATCTGTTTTTGCAAATAAATGACCCAATATGTGCTTTGAGCTTTAATTGAGACTTTCTTTTACCTAACACAAAATGTAGCTCATCCACGTGAATCATTTGCCTGACATATTCTAGAGAAAATATTCTCAAAGGAACATATTTAGGTAGATTGTATGGTGCAAGCTCACAACCATATATTCTTATCTCAGTGTAGTTCTGGTATAAATACCAATCACCAGTGTTAGTTTTTTCACTTAGGTGTAGGATCCTTTTAATTTCATTCCCAATTCTAGGCTTTGTTTGGCTATTAAGGAGCTATACCACTGAATGTATAAATGCATCCACAAATTCTACAAATGATGAGGTGGTAGAAGTTTCCCTAACCATTTATGTCCAGTGAATCACTAATTGATTCACTCCTTGTTCATCCTACTTGTGGAGTTTTATTGGTAATAGATCACCCTGTTGGAAAAGAAGCATGTAGACAATTACAGAGCTGTAATTGAACACTCACTGCACAGTGAAGTTCATGAATTGTTCATGTATATTATCAGCCAAAAATTGGTTGTAATTATACATGAATGTTGTTTGTTGGTCTTTATTGAAAATGGATAAGAAACCAAGGATTACTTCATCCATAGACTTGTCATCCGGGTATCCAAATAAATAGGAAAATAGGGAAATGAAATGTCTAGAGGCTTCAAGAAACATGGAAGATGAAAAAGGTGGATTTATTTTGGGAAGTTCTACATCTTCAGGCAAAAAGATTTCAAATATTTTTGCTCTTTGTGGGAAATTTAACTTATGCTATAGATCCATAAGTGTCGCTAGTGAGAATTGGATCAACGAGTCAAATTGAGGGACTAAGTGCATTTCATTTATAGTTTGAGCAGAAATGTTTATCAGAACATCTCCATTCTAAGCCATGACTACCCTTTTCACACGTTCATACATGGCTTGACACTAGGTAATAAGATTAGGGAATTCATGTGTCTTTGGAAAACTGTAAAAAGGTAACAGGGATTCCCAAAACCTATCATATCTTGCTTGTCCAGATAATTTTGCTTAAGCCATAAGTGCAGTTCATAGAAGTCAAAATAACACTTGGCCTCTACAACTTTGAATAGTGAATCAACTATCGAAATATGGTCAAGTTCAAGCTGGGTCAGGGTGACAGTACTTTCCTTTGTGGTTTTCTTCTTGGATTTTTCTTATGGGGCCATGGTGGAAGGCAGGAAGAAATATGGTTATAAGTTATAGTCTAAGCAAAAGATCAAAAGTTTTGCAATCACTATATACCAGCAAACAATGGAGAATAATCAAAAGAAAGTGACAATGATTCTAGTTTCGTTTTATTTATAAGATGTGGGAAGGGGTAACGGTTTTGTTAATAACCGCAGCGGATTTAAATGCAAGGGAGTGGGATTACAGTGGATGGATACAATAGTATGCTGAACGGGGGATATGTGTGTTAAAGAGGTAATGGAGGCAGAATAAGGCCACGAATAGGTTAGGTGTCAGGGGTTGGTGGGAGGAGAAAGGCGTTTTTAGTAGGGTAATAGAGCCATTGGCGGAGAAAACCACGAGTGGTTGCGGGTAAGGGAGTTGTTTTGGTTTGTGTGTGGGGTGTGGGGGTGATGGAGAGATTGTGAGAGTGACACTTAAGGTCAGGGATCTACCATGGAAACTGATTTTGCGGACCACCCCCCCCCTACCCACACCCACACC
The DNA here is from genome assembly GCA_000404065.3 of Pinus taeda. Classification (NCBI taxonomy): domain Eukaryota; kingdom Viridiplantae; phylum Streptophyta; class Pinopsida; order Pinales; family Pinaceae; genus Pinus; species Pinus taeda. The sequence goes on along the minus strand of APFE031001476.1, from coordinate 24,993 downwards.
CCCACCCATCACGTTAACGTGAAACAATGGAGGTGGGTGTGAAATATCTCCCCATCATTGATTTAAGTAGGGAGTAGATCAATTGTCGGATCATGCACCTTCGTTATTCAAAACCGATAAGAATTTTTGTCATTTATTGATTTGGGTCAAATCAAACTTGCGCATCATATTATAATTGAAATGCCAAAGTTTAAAACAAAGAATTAATCTTGATTTAAAGAATTAATCATATATTAAATCGATTTGACATTTTCTTGATGTGGCGCATTTGGACTAGCAGCCATTGCACTTATTTTTTGTATAAAAATGAAGCCTTTTCTTTATTTTTTCCCTAGAATTTTATTTTCTTTGTCCTTCTTTATTTAGGGCATATAACACCTAACATTTTATTAATATGGATGCCTATAAAATATCAAAGTGTCCTAACATTTTAAATCTTCCTTCTTTTGCATCTATCTGCTAGCATATCAACTTAAAATTATTTTTGAATAATATGCTAACTTATCAAAACCAAACTATGTTACAATATCGGCTCTAGTTGGGGACTGCTTCCCCTTATGGGATGCAGAGAACAAGTAGGTCCAAGTGCCTTCTCCTCAGGCTATGGAGTCTTTGCTGAAATAGATACTCACTTGTAAACTTTCAAAAATAAAATAAACTCTTCGGCTATTTACAGATGATGAATGAATGGATGAAAATTAATACTTAATGTAATGTTTCAAGTATTTCCCATTGACTAACAATGAGGAATACTGATGTAGGAGCATCGAGACTTAGCCAACAATATGAAAACTTGTTCACATGTTGTGGTTAAAAGAGATTGAAAATCATTAACCTGAGTGGTAAAAATGCAGTTTTACTGAGAGGATTAGATCTCTCAAGAAATTAGTTATCATTCATTATTGTAATAAGTTAGAGACTATCTTATTTTAGATTTAGAGATAGATATTGTTTATTTGAATTAAAACAGTGTTGTGTGCATAGTGTATTAAATAGCCTGTGGAGGCCCTTAAATACTTGCTTTCTCAGTATTCAGATGATATAGATGTTGTCCCTATTGTTTTCATGTTTTTTTAATGAGATTGTTGTGTTAAAGGATCAATTGGTGAGTGCATTCCATCATTCTGGTTCCGTAGACAGAATATCCCAAATACACTAAGTATCGGGCCCAAAACACATTTACAAAGAGAATCTAGGGTTCAAATCATTATAGATGGGAGTTTTGTTGTTATTGGGTCCGTAGATTCCCCAAAGCACATCGCCACTATGTATTCCCTTATCGCGTCGCCTAAAGCCATTTACATTGAGAAATCATGCTAAAACTTAGCGGATTCAAGAAAATGGACTTGAAATTTTACACAATGGAGTGTTGAGTGCTATCGGGTCCGGCATGTGTTATCGCATCGCTTAAGTGAAGGAGGCACGATAAAGTTTTGACCCAACCCTTGGGACTTGTAATTGTGACTTATATCACATCGGAATATCAGAGCGGGGTTTATAGATATATATATATATATATTATATATATATATTATATATATTATATATATATATTGTAGGTGACCCATTAAAAATCGTCGATAGAGATAGCAATATTGTATCAGACTTCTATAGCACCGATAGTTTGGAGCGGTGGAAACCCGATCGCCGATATTGTGATTGGATCCTGACCATCTGATCGGTCAGATCTGGATTTGTGGTAAAAGCCCATGCAACTATGTAAAAGATGAAAAAGCGTTGTTTAAGCCTTTTCAAAGGGTTTTCGGTCCCGAAAGGGAACAACTGCAGTTTTAATGTTTTGAAGGGTCTTTTGGATCCTGAAAGGGGAAAACCATTGTTTTCAAAGGTTATGGGTTCCGATAGGAAAGAGAGCCTATATTTTGTGGAAAAGGGGTGATTGTTGGGTTTAAGAAGATCCATTGTGGGTTTTCATTAAACCATTGTTTCCGCTGCACCATTTTCGATATCAAAGCAGAAGAAAGAGGTGTTTGCAGTGAAGATGCCACCAAGGAGAGGAATTGGTCGAGGAAGACCAAATCAAAATGAAATTCTATTGGAAGAGGTGCAGAGTCTGCGTGCACAAATGGAGACAATTGAGACTGCTCAGAGAAGAGCACCTAATGAAGGAGCTGAGAGCTCTTCAGAAGAATCTGCTACTGAAGTGGAGGAAGCAGAAGAAGACAATGAGACTACCAAGGTCATCAAGATGCTGGAAAAATTAGGGGGCAAACCTAAGGTAGAGATCCCTATGTATGAAGGGAGTCTGAATGCAGAGGAGCTTATGGATTGGATCAAATCCATAGACCAGTACTTTGACTATGAAGAGGTTGAGGAAAAGAAGATGGTGCATTTTTCAGTCACCAGATTGAAGGGTAATGCAGCCATCTAGTGGGATGAGGTACAGACATCAAGAATGAGAAAAGGGAAATCCAAGATCAAGCAGTGGGACAAAATGGTAAGTAAAATGAAAGCCAAGTTTTTTCCTAAAGATTTTCATCTGAATCTTTTTAAGAAATTGCAAAAATTAAAACATAAAGGAATGTCTATTAAGGAGTATACAAAAGAATTTTAAAGACCGAGTATTAGAGCAGGGCATGTAGAGGATGATGTGGAAAATATAACTAGATATATTAATGGATTAAGGTATGAAATACAAGATGAGATTAGCTTGTTAATTCTAAAAAATATTGAAGATGCCTATCAAGAAATTTTGAAGGCAGAGGAAAATATCTTGAGAAAGCAGAATCAGAGAAACAGAGGAAGGAGCTAAACAAGAGAAGAGAAGTTGCTAGATCAAAAGGACCACTGCATCACCATGAAGCAGTAAGCTCAAGTAGCAGACAACCATAGAGGGGTGAAGCTAACAGAGGAAGATTCGCGCCCAGAGGAAGAGGGCGAGGAAGAGATATTCGATGTTATACATGTGGAGAGTGGGGACATATTTCATGGGAATGTCCTCATAATAAACCAGTGAATCATAGGAATGCAAATGTGGCTAAGGCAAAGCCAGAACCACCTCAACTTATGGAGAAAGAACAACCCCCTGAAGAAGGTGAATCACTATTGTTAAGAAAAACTTTTCTGAGACCAGAAAAGGAGACTGGAGAACCTATGCAGAGGAAGAACTTGTTCAGAACCACCTGTAAATCAAAAGGTAAGTGTTGTAAGGTAATAATTGACAGTGAAAACACTGACAATATTGTGTCGACAGAGATGGTGGATAAGCTTGGGTTAGCGAAGACAGTACATCTGCACCCTATAAAGTGTCTTGGTTATAGAAGGGGCATCAAGTTATTGTGTCAGAATAATGCAATGTTGAGATACAAATCGATACATATAAAGATGTGATTTTATGCGATGTAATTCCCATGGATGTATGTCATATATTATTGGGGAGACCGTGGAAATTTCATCGAAAAGTGGTTCATGACGGGAGGAGAAACACCTATACCATAGAGAAGGATGGAACTAAGCACACATTGTTGCCATTGGAGAATGATGCAGATAAAGGAACGTCTAGAAATAGTATTATGTTGATAAGTGGGAAAGAATTGCTACAGGAGGTAGTGAAAAGCGAGGAGTTGCATTTTTCTATCGTAGGAAGGCTAAAGGTAATCTTAACCTCCACAAATAAGTTAAAGTTTTGTTAGATGAATTTGCTGATATCATTATGGATGAATTACTGAATACCTTACCACTGATTAGAAGTATTATCCATCACATCGAACTAATACCAGGGGCACGTTTGTTGAATAAAGCTGTGTATAGACTAACTCCTCAAGAAAATGTAGAAGTTGGAAGGAAAGTATAGGAGCTGATGGATAAGGGGTTGATCACAGAAAGTCTCAGTCCATGTGTTGTACCAACAGTCCTTGGTCCGAAGAAAGGAGGAGAATGGTGCATGTGCACAGATTCCAGAGCTATCAACAAGATAACAATTAGGTACAGATTTCCTTCACCCAGAATGGATGATTTAATGGACTATTTAAGTGGATCTAGATACTTTACTAAGATAGATTTGAAGAGCGGGTATCATCAGATAAGGATTTTGAAAGGCGATGAATGGAAAATGGCCTTCAAAACAAATAGTGGACTGTATGAGTGGTTACTGATGCCTTTTGGGCTCACAAATGCACCCAACACGTTCATGAGACTAATGAATGAAGTCTTGAAGGAGTATGCACGTAAATTTTTCATTGTTTACGTTGATGATATTCTGGCTTTTAGCAAAAGTAAAGAGGAGCATTTATAACATCTTAAGTTGGTCCTAAGAACTCTACAGAAAGAGAAACTACTAATCAATTTGAAGAAGTGTAGTCTCATGATGGAGGAGCTAGTGTACTTGGGGTTTGTAGTTTTCAAAGAAGGCTTGAAGATGGATCCAGAGAAGGTTCAAGCTATTTGGAATTGGCGTACTCCCAGAAGTATATTTGAGGTAAGAAGCTTCCATGGACTTGCAAGTTTTTACATAAAGTTTATAAGAGAGTTTAATCAAGTTTGTGCACCAATCCTTGAGACAATCAAGGAGTTCAATCAGCTATTTCGATGGACAGAAGCAACAGACAAAAAATTTTAATTTTCTGAAGAAGAAGATAACAAAAGAGCCAATTTTAGCATTGCCTAATTTTGAGAAAGTCTATATTTTAGAAACAGATGTAAGTGGGGTAGCATTTGGTGTAGTTCTGAGTCAAGAGCAAAGGCCAATAGCATATTTCAGCAATAAACTTAATGATGCAAAGAAGAAATATTCTTCTTATGATACGGAGTTTTATGCTATTGTGCAGCCTTTGAAAAAGTGGAGACATTACTTGCTGCCAAAAGAATTCATCTTATATTCAAACAATCATGACTTATAGTTTATTAATAACCAGCCAAAGCTGAATCAGAAGCATGCTAAGTGGCTAGAATTTCTGCAAAGTTTCACTTTTGTAATAAAGCATAAGATTGGTAATTCTAATAAAGTAGCAGATGCATTGAGCAGGGTAAGTTTTATTATGCAAGAGTTCAAAGTGGGTGTTGTAGGGTTTGAGGAAATGATAGAAATGTAGAAGGATGATGAAGATTTTAGAGATATCTACACAACAATTTAGAATCCAATGAGCCATAACAAAAGTCAGTGGATGGACTACCTCATTCAAGGAGGCCTATTATTTAAAAGCAACAAGTTATGTATTCCAAAATGTTCCATGAGGGAGAACATAATCAAGGAGAAAGATAGTGGAGGGTTATCTGGTCATTTTGGATAAGATAAAACCTTCGCTCAAGTGAATGCTTTTTATTACCGGCCCAAAATGCAAACTGATGTTAAAAAGTTTGTTGAGAAATGTAGGATATGTCAACATGCCAAAGGAAGGAGTCAGAATACATGACTGTATCAGCCATTGCCCATACTAGACTGACTGTGGGATGCAATTAGCATGGACTTTGTTTTGGGTTTACCAAAAAATCAAAGAGGAAATAATTCAATTTATGTTGTAGTAGATAGATTTTCTAAAATGGAAAAACTAGTGATAAAACACACATATCCAATTTATTCCTTTTAGAGATTGTAAGATTGCATGGTATACCTGTAAGCATTATATCTCATCAAGATATCAAGCTTGTAGGGCATTTCTGGAGGACACGTTGGAAGAAAATAGGAGCTAAACTCAGTTTTAGTTCAACATACCATCCTCAAATAGATGGACAAACTGAAGTCATGAACAAGAGCTTGGGAATATATTAAGGAGTTTAGTATATCAGAAACCCAAACAGTGGGATTTGGCATTAGCTCAAGCTGAGTTTGCTTACAATGATACACCAAACCGAAGAACTGGAATGAGTCCATTTCAAACTGTCTTTGGAATGCATCTGAGAGGTGTGTATGAGCTTAGGGATTTGGGAAAATAGGAAGTTAGGAGTGCAACTGCTGAAGATTTTGTAGAACAGATGCATAGATTATAGGAAGAAGTCAAAGGTAAATTGCAGGAAAGCAGCAACAAATACAAGCAAAGGGCAGACCTAAAAAGAAGAGAGAAAGAGTTCCAAGTGGGAGACTTAGTGATGGTGCATTTGAGGAAAGAGAGATTTCCTACTAAAACTTACAACAAACTGAAATTGAAAAAGATAGGACCTTGTAAAATTATCAGGAAATTTTCAGCCAATGAATATGAGATTGAGTTGCCATAAGGGATTGGAATATCCCCCATCTTTAATGTTGCAGACTTATATCCATTCAGAGAGGCAGAGACAGAGTTGCAGAAAGAAGCTACAAGTGATGAAGTTCAAAATGTGAACTGGGAGGAATAGGTACCAAAAGCAATCAAGAAATAAGTTGAAGATATTTTGGATTAAAAATAACCAGAGGGCAGACTTATTTCCAAAATCTAGTCAAGTGGAAAGAAAAGCCAGTGGAAGATTCCAGTTGGTTGACAACAACTGAACTACAGAAGTATGGAGTAAGTCCTGAAAGCTTGAGGGACAAATCTTTTCTTCCCCGGGAGTCTAATGCAGGAGCATCAGGACTTAGCCAACAATGTGAAACTTGTTCACATGTTGTGGCTAAAAGAGGTTGAAAATCATTGACCTGAGGGGTAAAAAGGCAGTTTTACTGAGAGGATTAGATCTCTCAAGAAATTAATTATCATTCATTATTGTAATAAGTTAGAGACTATCATATTTTAGATTCAGAGATAGATATTGCTAGCATAGAGCTAGGAGTTAAATATTTGCTGTTAGATTTGTCAAAAATAGAGATTTGTTGTTAGATATTGTTAGAGTGTTTTTCGATTGATAAAAGGAAAGAAAATGTAATGAGCGAGAGGTTGGACGAAGCGAGTGCTTAGAGAGTGTGTGTGGATTTCATTTTTTGGAGACAGAGGTCTTTTTCCCTGTGTAATCTGGCCTCAGTCCGAGACTCTATATTATTTATTTGAATTAAAATAGTGTTGCATGCATAGTGTATTAAACAGCCCGTGGAGGCCTTCAAATACTTTCTTTCTCAATGTTCAGATGATGTAGATGTTGTCCCTATTGTTTTCATGTTTTTTTAATGAGATTATTGTGTTAAAGGATCAATTGGTGAGTGCATTCCATCATTCTAGTTCCATAGGTAGAAAAGCCCAAATACACTAAGTATCAAGCCCAAAACACGTTTACAAAGAGAATCCAGGCTTCAAATCATTATAGATGGGATTTTTGTTGTTATCAGGTCCATATATTCCCCAAATCACATCAGCCATGTGTATTCCCTTATCACATCACCAGAAGCCATTTACATTGAGAAATCATGCTAAAACTTAGCAGTTTCAAGAAAATGGACTTGAAATTTTATGCAATGGAGTGTTGAGTGCTATTGGGTCTGGCATGTGTTATCACATCGCTTAAGTGAAGTGGGCATGATAAAGTTTCGACCCAACCCTTGTGACTTGCAATTGCAACTTATATCGCATCGTCATATCAGAGTGGGGTTTATATTATATATATATAATATATATATATATAATTATATATATATGTAAACAGCCCATTAAAAATTGTCGATAGCAATAGTGATATCGCATCGGACTTCTATAACACTGATAGTTGGGAGCGGTGGAACCCCGATCGCCAATATTGTGATTGTGGATCTACGGTAAAAGCCCATGTAACTGTGTAAAAGGCAGAAAAGCACTGTTTAAGCCTTCTCAAAGGGTTTTCAATCCTGAAAGAGAAAAAATGCACTTTTAACATTTTGAAGGGTCTTTTGGATCCCAAAAGGGGAAAACCATTGTTTTCAAAGGTTATGGGTTCCGATAGGAAAGAGAGCCTATAGTTTTTGGAAAAGGGGTGATTGTTGGGTTTAAAAAGATCCATTGTGGGTTTTTATTAAACCATTGTTTCCGCTGCACCAAATACTCTCTCCTTCCAAACTATGTAGGATGAATGTATTGTTCCCTTTGACTTCTGCAATTCTAAATGGACCAAACCAGAGGTTGTCAAATTTTGCATGCTTGCCTTTATCTTCTTTCCTTGTGTCCCATCTAAGCACTAGGTCACCTTTCTTGAAATTTCTTTCTCTAGCCTTTTTTTCAAACAATTCCTTCATCTTATTTTAGTATTTCCTTAGCTTGTACTGAATTTCATCCCTGTCTTCATTCAACTCAATGATTTGATTAATCTTTCTTGAGAAATCATCTTTTTCTTCATAAGACTCTTGAAGGAATCTCATAACATGTAAAGCTAAATGAGTGGGACAAACTGCTTCCTTACCATAAACTAATTTGAAAGGAGACTTTCCTATTGACCTCTTAGGAGAAACTCTGTTTTCCCAAATTTCATGAATTGGGTGGTTTCCCAAACTCTTTTTATGGTCTTCAAGAGTCTTCTTAATGAACTTAACTAAGCTCTTGTTGGAGGGCTTTGCTAGCCCATTACCTTGTGGATAGTATGGTGCAAAATGGTGTAATAGAATTGAATACTTTTGACAAAACTCAATCACTGTAACACTATTGAAAGTTGTTACATTATTTGTAACAATCTGTTGAGGACATCCAAATATTGATAGGATATTTTCTTCAAGGAATTTAATCAAAATAGTATCAGTTGAATTTTTAATAGGTATGGCTTCTACCCACTTGGTAAAATAGTTTGTAGTAGTTAAAATCCATCTGCGTTGATTACTTTACTGTGGATGAATTTCCCCTATAAAGTCCAACCCCCATTATAGAAAAGGAGCATGAACCAATACTGGAACTAAAGGAAGTTTTGATAGTTTTTATTTCCTTGCAAATAGTTGGCATGGTATGCAACTTCTTACTCTTGCTCCAACTTCTTTAAAAAGTTTGGGCCAATAGAAAATTTAAAATTTTGTAGGTTGTTGCTCTCCAGGCGTAGTGTCCACCACAAAACCCTGCATGGAACTAATCTATAATTCCCTCTGTTTCATTTTTAGTTAAACAAAAAATAAGGATATTAAGAGGGTCTTTCCATTATAAATTAGCATTGATAATGTAGTATTTTACTACTTTAAGCTTCCAGGCTTTTCACTGCTTTAAGTCAAGATCAACTGGACATTGAAAATCCCTAAGAAATTGTAGAATATCAAAGTACCAATCAAAGAGTAGATATTTCTGATTTATGTGAACAAGAATGTCTTGATCTGAAGAAATAGGTTCTTGTGTATTCTCCCCTTCTATAAGAGGAGGAGGTTCTTGTGGATTCTCCCCTTCTATAAGAGGAGGAGGTTTTTGTGGATTCTCCCCAAATGAAATTGAGGAAGGTTCTTGCGGATTCTCCCCAGATGAAATTTCAGATACCAGATTTATCCCCAATACTTTGTAATTGGATTCAAAAAACAATTTTTCCATGCCTTGGCCCTTCACTAGCTTTGTTGTCTTAATTTCAAGGTCAAATTCAAGGATTTTGGCAATCCATCTCCCTCTTCTTCCATCTATCAGGCTGGGTCAAAAAAGTTTTAACAGCATGATTAGGGACATAGGTTGTAATGTGTGAATGTAGCACATAGGTTCTAAAGGCTTTGAGGGCTTGGATTAAGGCATAAGCTTGTTTTTCAATAATATCATACCTAAGTTTATCATCCCTCATAACTTTGGAAACGAAGGTTATAGGTTGGTCATCACCATATGTGTTCTTCTGTAAAAGTATAGCAACTAAGGTTGTCTCGGATGTAAAATAAAATATGCTAAGAGGTGAAGAATAATCAGGACTAGCTAATGTAGGAGCCTCAGATATGACCTTTTTGATCTGATCAAAATCATATCTAGCATAAACTATCCATTTCACTTCATTCTTTTTTATTTAGCATATTAGTTATATCCTTAACTATCTCTACATAATTAGGGATGAACCTTCTGATAAAATTAATATTTCCAAGGAAGGTTTGTATCTCTTTCTTATTCCCTGGTAGAGATAGGGTCTAAATAGATGAAACTCTCTTTGGGTCAATTATAACTCCCTCCTTGGAGATTATATGCCCTAGTAATTTCCCTTCCCTTACATCAAATAAAGATTTCTTCGGATTGACAGATATGCCAAATTTCATGCACCTGTCAAAAACCTTTCTCAAGTGTTTTAAATGATTTTCATCAGAATTAAAGAAAACAGTTAAATCATCTAAATAAATGATAGTAAATGTAGATGTTTTACCTACAAATTCTAGATCCATGGCTCTCTAGAAAGTGTCTCTAGCATTTGTCAACCCAAATGGCATTCTAACATACATAAATGTACCCCAAGAAGTGGTGAAAGAAGTTTTGTCTTTGTCAGCTTGACTTACCATGATCTGGTTGTAACCAAAAAATCCATCTAGCATAGAAATCCTATGTTCACCTGAAACTTTGTGAAGTAGATGATACATTTTGGGCAATGGATAGTTATCCTTTAAAGATGATTTGTTCAAGTTGTGGAAGTCTACACATAGACTAATCTCACCATTTTTCTTTCTGACGGGAACTAAGTTGGCTACCCAGTCAGAGTACCTTAAAGGTACTATGATATGAGCATCAAGAAGATTTTAAGCCCTTTCTCAATAGTTGGAAGTAGTATAGGATTGATTCTTCTTGGTTTTTGTTGAAAGGGTTTTACTTCTAGTTTCAAAGGAATATTATGCTCAATCAAAGATGTATCATAAGTTTTTAACTCATT
>APFE031001476.1:0-12262 GCA_000404065.3 Pinus taeda | reverse complement strand
TTGAGAGTGCATCTGCCACAACATTTTTCTTCCCTTTTTTGTATATGATTTCAAAGTCATAACCCAACATCTTTGTGACCCATTTTTGTTGTTCTTCAGAGGATAAGTTTTGTTCTAAAAAGTATTTAAGGTTATCATGATCCATTTTTATCTTGAAGTGTCTTCCCATTCGGTAAGGTCACCATTCTTTAAGTGCATATAGTATTGCCAACATTTCCTTCTCATAAATAGATTGCTTGAGATGTAGTAGTAAAAATACCCAATCACCTACATCAAAAACAATTTCACTAAGGTGTTGATCTACCTATTGTTTCATTCGTTTTTGCACCAAAGTGGCATTATGCTCTAAAAGTTGGAGAACTTGTTGTTGATGCTCGATGTGATCTTTCACTGCATGAACCTTTTTCTTCTTGATATGTCCTTCTATATTTAGAGTTTGAAGAGCGGTAATTTCTTCCAATCCTTTACAAGATATGGTCAGATTCATTTGTTGATGCTTGATGTGATCTTTCACTTCTTGAACATTTTTCTTCTTGATATGCCCTTTTATCTTGATATTTTGAGTGGTAATTCTGACCAGTGAATTATAAGATATGGTTGGATTCATTTCTTATTTCTCGATGTGATCTTTCACTTCTTGCACATTTTTCTTCTTGATATGTCCTTTTATCTTGAGAGTTTGAGGAGTGATAATTCTTGCCAATGCTTTACAAGATATGGTCTGATTCATTTCTTCTCTCTCTAGGGTTGGGTCCTAGTGTATATCCTCTTCTTTTGATGTTTCTTGATCCTTTTATTCCTCCTCTTCATACTCTAGGTAAAATAATTTCTTCTCAGCACACTTATGACCTTTAGTGCATGTGTTATCACAATTGTAACAAATCCCTTTTTCTCTTTTTTCTTCCAATTGTTGTGGTGTAACCCTTGTAGGTTGTGGAAGGCTAGGAGAAACAACAGTTCCATCTTTATAGTTTTGAGGGGTAGACTTCCTTGTTGCCATAATTTTACTTTCCACTATTGAACAAAGCCCTTTTACTCTTTCCAATTGTTGTGGTGTTGCTCTAAAGAAGGTGTTGATCTTTGTATCCTCGTAATGTGCTACCATTTCCTCCGCGAAAATTGACCACGTAACAAGTTGTTTACAAGAACAAAGCCCTTTCTACCATAAAAGTTGATCTGGTTCTAAATATGAAGATGCAATACACACCTTTTGTAATAGTGGTACACCATGTAGATCAAAATATTGCTCCATCAAAGTATCCAATTTTACAGGATCCTTGCCATCAAACTTCCTCATATTGCCTTTTCTTGATTTTAGGAGCTCGATATTGAAATGACTATAACTCTATAGTTTCGGTTCTTCCAGTTCTAAAATTGTAACCTACAATATCCCTATGCATCCTCTTTCCAATGCCACCATTCTGATCCTAATTGGATTCTCCAAGGAAGAGTTATGCCAAATCTCGCACAATGACCTGATTATAGACTAATTCAGTAGAGAAAACTTGTAAGACATGCCACGTGTATCTATTTCCACCTTTGGCTCTGAAAAATATATACAATAAACTACAGTCCATCCTCTTTCTACGCCTTCTTACGAAATTTCATTCCGATGCTCAGAGAGAAAGTTATGATGATTTTCCCCAGGTCACCTATTTGGAATGTAATGCAGGAGTCTACAAAAAGACCAACTTCCTCAGATCATATCTCCGAAAATATAGCGCAAAAACTTCTAAAATTCATACCCGAGGTTCAATGTGATTTCGTCTCAAGTGTGTTTTTTTTTTCTTCTAAAACGTTGCAGGAAAAAAAGTTATAGCGAAAATGCCACGATGACCTATTAGGAGCAGCGAAATCCTAGAATCCAAAGCTCTCATACCAAATGTTATGAAACCATCTCACAAAAAGATAGAAAAGAGATATCAACGCCTTAGAATTCAGCCTCTTCAAGGGGTTAACCTCCTTTACATTACATAAATGAACAATTCTTGGATGATACAAATGAAAATAACTCCTTTCTATATATAGGAGTCTAAGGGGTCATAATATAATCAGAGCCGACATAACAATAATAATATAAGGGCATAATAATAACAATAGTGGGCTTCTATGGGGCACAACAGTAACAATATGGGCACTACATGGGTACATCAATATAATAAGGAGGTTGTACTAATAACAATAAGGAGTTACACTAGTAGAATAGGGGCCTAAAAAATTCCTTTTCAATATCAAAAGTTGTCAAAATGGTCTTGTCGGATGAAAAGGTTTCAGTGGATGACTTTGTAGTTTGAGGTGTTGGAGTTTGTGTTTGAATGGATTTTATTGTGGGTTCAATTATAGTGGTAGATTTTGAAGGTCTACCTGGAACTAATCTAGGTCTTAGATCATACCTCTTATTTAATTCTACAATAAAAAATTTAGAGAATGTTTAGTATTTTGAAAGTTGATCATCTCCTTGCTTTTGTTCAAAAGACTGAGGTGAAGATGAAGGAACTATTTCCATTTGTATTGTTGAAGGACTAATATTATTGATATCTTCAGTGATTAAAGGGCCTGTATCCTGTAGTTGTTGATCATCAATTAACAAGGGTGGTTGAACGTTTTGATCAGAACCTAGTCTCCAAAGAATCTGCATTTGAGGAGTTCTTCATAATTGAGTTTGAGCTTGAGGTCTGATAGCAGTTTGCTGAGTAGTTCTAGAATGTTTTTCAATTTTAGAAATCCTATTAGAAATGTTTCTAAGTAAAGATGTAATTTCATCATTCTGATCTTCAAGTTTATATTTGGAAGAAGGTGAGTCATTAATCCTAGCTTTTAATTTTCTTTCTTCTTTCTCTGCTTTAGCTTTAAGTTTTCCATAAGCTAGCCTATTAGCTTCTACCTCTATAGCATTTATGTGTATATCTTCCAATGTGTTAGATACCATTTCTCTTAGCATGAATGCAAAGTCATATTCAAATGCATTGGAAAATATGACTTTTGTAGCTGTTGTTGGTGGTTTACAATCAATAGGCATTTTATGATAGAGTTTATTAAATCTTTTGATGAATTCAACAACTGGTTCACCAGGGTTTCTCTTCAATTCTTCAAATTCAGTGAGAAAGTAAACAGGATCTTTTTGTACCCCCATTGGTTTTTAAAGATATTTATGAGCTCATTCCATGTTGTAATAGAGTCAACTCTAAGTTTCCTAAACCAGATCCTAACATTTCCTTCTAAGGATTGCACAAATAATCTCATATAAAGAGCTTCCTATTCTATGTTCATATTGTCAACAAAATCTAGGAAAGTTGATACATGATCCTTTGCTGAGGGACCTGTTTCTCCATTAAATCTTGGTAGATGTTTTAGGTATCCATCAGGAAAATTTTCCAAGTTTGTAGGGAGAACTAGAGCAGCATACTTTCTTTCACAATGGGTCGAAAAACCATAACAACATGAGTATTATCAAGGGACTAAGTGGAAGATGATGAGAAGAGGAAGATGATGAAGATGAAGGGGATGAACATGAAACGGTAGGGGTATTAGTATGTGGAGGAGAGAAATAGTGAGGAGACCTCATTGAGGATTTCAAAGGGGTTTTGATAACCAACTTTTGAACTCCTGGTGGAAAGTCTTCCTTATTATCAAACAAAGGATTTGAATAGACAGAAAATGACTCTTCAAGATTAGCAGAGGTTGATGGAATAGAATCAGGAGTTGGAGAAATGAAGTCTGGAGGCTGGAATTAAGGTAAATGTAAACCTAATTCTTCCTCAGATGAAGGTGATTTGATAGGAATGGATGGGACTTGATATGACTCAAGTGATTGTATTAAAAAGGTTGATGGAAAATCTACTCCTCTAGAATGGATTTTAGAAACTCTAGGAGGTAGTTCAGTCCAATCTTGATGGGATGGCACAAATGAAAAAGGATCTACAGTTGAGATGTCTTCAAGTTGTAAATCTAAAGAAGAAGAAGGGGTTATATGTCTTCTCCTTGAAGAGGATCCCCTAATAAGTCTTTTTGGATCTCGTAGAGGATTAACAATCTCAAAATCATAACGTGATCTAGCATGCTTAAAAGAAGACATCTTGGACTAGTGGAATATCCAAGTGAAATATTTTGACCTATATCCTTATTCTTTATTCACCTTAAAGGAAAGGGAGAATCATTTCCCTAGGAAAAATCTAGCTTTCAATCCTTTGTTCCCCAACAACGGTGCCAATATAATGTTGTCCTTTGAGATAACCTAAGTTCAATTAGCTATACCAAAGAATCAATAGTGATTTGTTGTTTTGAGTGATTGGATGACCAGTGAACTATTTATAAACAAGTGCTTTAAACTTAGAGAGATTTTTGATAAAATGGAAGGTTGTTCTTTAACTGCACATGTTTAGTTTGATTTTGATGTAATAGAGAAGTGGTGTATGGAGAGGTAAAATTGATTTTATATTCAAACTGAATATTTAATCATTTACAAGAAAAAATTAAGAAAACAATGCTTTCTTAATCAACAAAATATGATCAAACTACTACAGAGATCTAATGTAATTTATATTCAAAGAGGAATTTACAATAACAAATATTTCTGTAAATTAGTCTCTTATTTAAATTACAACTTCACAGAGGATTGAAAATAAAACTAATATTCAATTAAATTTTAAATCAGATGACTGCAAAAGAATTAATTTATATGAAGAAAGCATAATGAATAAACAAGATGAAATACAACTCACTGAGAGAGACCATATGAGGCAAATCCGGAATCTTTTATTATCTCAAAAATGCTCCACCTTAGTACAAATATTCTTAATAACTTGTTCAAGGGTTCAATCAATAATAACTTGAAGGATTAGTTATTTATACAAAACTTTACAAAATATCCATAGTATGTTTGGAATAAAATACCAAAATAGTACAAAATTACAAAAATAGAACAATATAATAGGAACTGAAAAACTATTGAAGAGGTGGCTCTATCCTTTTGGAATTTGTTGATGATCTAGCCTGAAAACACTGGTGCATTGTCCTACTGTCATAATGAGGAATTATTAAATTGTTTCACACAAATGATCCCATATTTGTTCATTTGGGATTTCTACATTTACCAGTTTCCTAACTACTTCATCCACCTTTGTATATCTTCTGAAATTAGGCCTGGTGAGAAACAAGTGCTTGATTTCATATAAGATGGTTAGATCATATTCCAAGGCTTCTAGAAAAGCCCTCCATGTTATTTGTCATTTCACTCCTACAAATTTGGCTCTGTCTACTGCAATAGCATAAAAATCGTTGCAATAATCATCTAATCTAATCAAATTATCATTCAAACCTACTAATCCTAGAAATCCTTTGTGATTTAAAACATTAAATTTTGAATGAAACCTCTTGAGAGAAATCTCCAGGGTTTGACACTTAGTTTCCAATTGATTGATCAAATTATTTTTCGATAATACCTTTTTTATCTCTAAGATGGTAGTTGTTCTATTAGAGATGTTTATTTCTTCTAATTCCTCTCTTTTGTTTGAATTTAAAACCTTGATCATATCTATGACTTCTGCTGGCTTGGTCATCAAGGCTGCTTTTTGTTCTTCATTCACTGCTCTACATCTAGTAATGAGTTCTTGCTGCTAAAAAGTAATATGTATGAATGGCCATATATCTATCATGGATTGACTGATTTTTTGTCCAAATACTCTCCTTGGCATGAGCCAAAGTGTCTGCCATCAGTGAATAACTCTCCAACTTTTGGATTTTAAGCTCTAATTTGTGAGTCTTCTACATTTCTTCCAGATACTTAGTATCATTTTGTACTTCCTGCAATTCCAGATTTTGAAATTTTTGAAGTAGCTTTTGGTTTTCCTGCTTCTGGATTGACAGTTCCTATGCTAATCTGGTTGGGTCAGCGGTTGTTGATGTAGACTCAATGGCTATAGATGAGGAACTAGGCTATGTACCTGCAACTACTATTGGGACTGTTGTAATGGGCTCCATGAAAAATTGTGTTATTTCCTTCTCCTTCAATAGCTCTTCAATCTATTCCTCCATCTTCTTCAACTATATATTTTTCTCAATAATATGCTTGAGCATATCCTCCTTTACTTGTTCAATTTCTGCCATATCCTTGGTCAGGGGATCTTTAGTTGAAGGCAATTTCAATTGTTTCTTCAGTGAAACAACGTCTGCATCTTTCTTCTTAAGAAGTAGTTTTGGAACTTTTACATCCTTCGGATCATATCCCACTTTAATCACAAAATCCTCCAGTGATTTTATTCTATTTCCTTTAGCTAGAGAGGAGATATTTTCTAACTTAAGTTGGGACTGAACATTCAATAGAGAAATCTTGAGTTTAGTAAGATACATGGTTGTGGTTGTCATAGTAGAAAACAACATCTCACCATTTTGTCTTGCATGTCCATCTAGTCAATTGGATGGTGTTGGAATTTCTAAGTCTGACACATTAGAAACTCTTCATGCATTTACTGATTTATTCCTACCTACTTGTTATGTTAATTAACAAGTTATTTACCATGTAAATATTGGAAATAAATACAAGTACATGCTCAACACATTATAGCTCATCAAATGAAGGAAATAAAAACAAGCACACAAGTGACACCATTGTTTTTGGACTAATGTCCCCTAAAAAACCAAATGCAGGAAAATCAATGCAACTATCTGAGGGTTTGATTTGTTAAGCATTTTCAGAATACAATCTAGGTGCCAAATCCGACTCACCCAACAGGCAAAAATCTCAACAGTAGGACGTCTCTACCCAGAAGAAGATATTCTAGATGAAACCCTAGATAAACACTCTGGTAGCTCCACAGCGCCAATCTATTCCACGAAACCCCAATGTTAGCTCCCTTGGAAGTTTTGGTTGTTCCTGGAAGTTTCGGCCTTTGCCTTTTGTGTCAACTTTCCCAGCTATTCCGACAATTCCCAATAGTTCTAGTTGTTCCCAACAGTTCCCTCTTTTTCCCTCTACATCATCTTTCTTGGTTATTCCAGCAGTTTCAGTTGTTCCCAGCAGTTCCAGCTTCTTCCCTCTACATCAACTTTCTTGGCTATTCCAACAGTTCCTAGATGTTCTGATAGTTCTGGCTATTCCCAACAATTCTAGCTTCTTCCCTCTGCGTTAGATTTCCCAAATGTTCTGACAATTCCCAGCAGCTCTAGTTGTTCTGACAGTTCCTGACAGTTCCAGTTGTTCCTGACAATTTCGGTTGTTCCTGGTAGTTCTGGCTTCTACCCTCTACATCATCTTTCCCGACTATTACAATAGTTCCCGACAGTTTCGACTATTCCAACACAAGACTGGATAACCCCAACTATTTATGCGTCCCTCTCTCCAGCTATTGCGTTGATCCTCCCAGTGCTATCTCTACCTCTCTACTTCTATATTCATTGCCCCTCAGTTGAAATTAGGATCACTCTCTCAACTTTCTCAGCAAACCCAACCCCAGAAAGTCGAAATCTTGATCTTTTGGTGTATTCTCCAAGTAACCCTCAAGCCTCCTCTTATACTTTTCTCGTTGATAGATCAACGACTGAGATTAAGTCCCTAATTACTAGCTAAGATTAGATCTCACTTGATCCATGACTTTTGGACCATTCTAACATAGTTTAATATTAATTCACATTAATATTTTAATTTCCCTAAGTTTAGACTTAGGGACTCCATTAAAATATTAATTATTTTAATATCTCCCCAATTGTTTAGAATCTTCCCAAAACCTTTCTTAGTATTGGAGATCTCATGATCCTTAACCTCTCCACCAAATTTTGTGGCTAGAGCACATCCTATGCTACCCCAAATCAACACTCCCTCTTAGTGAAGAATGTTCTCTAGTAATACTCCTCACTAAGCATCACCCTGATCATCCAGCATCGGTATTTGTTCTGATACTAGGTCTGCTACCTATCACCTGCATTATTGCATCTTTTAATGCTACCCATGGCCCTGCCAATGCCACTACTGCATTCGTACTCCAACTCCCCCCCATCCTGTTGCATCGTGTTGCCCATAGCACTGTCACTGCTAACTACTACACTCCAACCCAGTTACTGAGAAGTAAGTAACTAATCTCCCAATTATGACATCTCTGTCAGCCTGGAGACACCCCTGATGTTGAAAATCCCTTTGTCGTTGACAAGTGCCCCCTCTCTGACCTCTGCACTGCTACAATAACTCCTGCATCTCACACCTTTGCACACCACTCTGTGTCATCCTGTACTAGAAAACACTCCCTTGCTTCTCACATTGTTGCCTCACGTTGTCCTAGGAATCCTATAATATAGCTCCCTTTGTTGCTCGATGCTTCATCCAACCTGTTATGATCCCTCAACCCATTCATGGCTATCTCTCTGCTCTTCTTGTTGACTCCTCTGAGTCTCTCTACTTCCTACCTGGAAGTTCTTTGTTCAACTCCTGCTAAGTTGACTTCCCATCTAGAAGTTCTCTATTTGACTCCTGCTGAGTCTACTTCCCATCAGGAAGTTCTCTATTAAACTCATGTTGAGTCTCTCTACTTCCTACTTGGAATTTCTCTGTTCGATACTCCTGAGCCTCTCTACTTCTCATCTGGAGGCTCTCGGTTCAAATCCTACTGAGTCTCTCTACTTCTCATCTGGAAGTTCTCTTTTGGACTCCCTCTGAGTCTTGATTTCCCACGTGGAAATCCTTTTGCCAATGTCAAGTTGCCCCTCTCTAACCATTTTTGCAACAGCAACACTAATCCGGATTCCTTGGCTAGAAATCTATGTCGGTAACAACTTCCTCTACCTTGGCCTTGCCCTGTTAGGTATTGTTCTAACTATAGTACCCCACCAGCTCCACTCTGTAACTTACCCACAACCTCCTAAACCCCAGCAAAGTGAAGGTTAGAGCTCCTAAACTCTACGCAATCCTGACATTGGAAAATCAACTTTCTTAGCCAATTGCGTCAACCCTCCTAGCTTCTGGGTGGCTCTGTGTGAACCTTTTTTTGCCTCCCTCGGCCTCTACATTGCCTCTTCCTGTCTCAATCTTGATGACACAAGCACTGCCTCACCCCTTCATTGTTGTTACTCTGCTAGAAACAACTTCTGTCACTCAGGATAGCTGTTTTATGTTTTTGTTGCTCTGCTTGGCTGGTGTCCTTAGTTCTCCTATGATATGCAACCACACTCTGATACCATTTTGGAATTTCTAAGTCTGACATAGTAGAAACCCTTCATGCACTTTACTAATTTATTCCTACCTACTTGTTATGTTAATTAACAAGTTATTTACCATGTAAATACCAGAAATAAATAAAAGTACATGCTCAACACATTACAGATCATCAACTAAAGGAAATAGAAACAAGCACACAAGTGACACCATTGTTTTTGGACAAATGTCCCTGGAAAAACTCAATGTGGGAAAACCGATGTAGCTATTTGAGGGTTTGATTCATTAAGCAGTTTCAGAATACAATCTGGGTGCCAAATCCGGCTCACCCATAGAGAAAAATCTGGGCAATAGCACCTCTCTACTCAGAAGCAAATATTATGGCTGAAACCCTGGATAAAATTTTTGGAAGCTCCAATCTGTCCCGTGAAACCTTAGCGTCAACTATCCAAGAAGTTTTAGTTGTTCCCAGTAGTTCCAGCTTCTTCCCTCTGCATCAACTTTCCCGACTGTTCTGGCAGTTCCCAACAGTTCCATCTATTCCCAGCAGTTCTAGCTTCTACCCTTTGCATCAACTTTCTCGGCTATTCCAGCAGTTCCCGTCAGTGCCGGTTGTTCCTGGTAGTTCTGACTTCTTCCCTCTACATCAGCTTTCCTAGTTGTTCCAATAGTTTCGACTATTCCCTCCTTTTATTGTTCAATTTCTGCCATATCCTTGGTTATGGGATCTTCAGTTGAAGGCAACTTCAATTGTTTCTTTGGTGCAGCAATGTCTACATATTTCTTCTTAAGAAGTAGTTCTGCAACTTTTACATCCTTTAGATCATATCCCACTTTAATCACAAAATCCTCTAGTGATTTTATTCTACTGTCTTTAGCTAGAGAGGAGATCTTTTCTAACTTAAGTTGGGACTAAACATTTGATAGAGAAGTCTTGAGTCTAGAAAGAGACATGTTTTTGGTTGTCATAGTAGATTCTAACTAGTTTGTCTATGCATGTCCATCTGGTCAATTGATTGGATTTAACTAGTGTCAAATGAAAACATAGTCTTCTTGTAATCAGATGGTGATTTAGGAAATGGAATATGGGCTTGTAAGAAATCCATTTGCATTCTTCCCTTCTCCCTATCAAAAGCAAAAAGGAGCATATGTTGGGAAGTGGAAGTTTGCTTCCAAAACTGACTGTACATATTGGACTTTAAAGTCTCATTTTTCTGCTTAATTTCTAGGAACCTTGAAAATATGTTTGAATCATTTGAAGTGCTGGTTCTCGTTGACTGAATAATTTCTAATGGCTCTCTTAAGGTGAAGTTGCAGGAGTGTTAGAAAATTATATATTACAGAGTAATGGAACACATAAAATATTGCAAAAATATAAAAACAGAAAACGCATAAAACAAGAGAGACACAGATATATATGGTTCACCCAGTTTGGGCTATGTCCACCCCGAAGAGTTAGTCCTTCCTTTCTATTATCCAGCAAAATGAAGAGACACAACCTACAACATATCCACTGTAATATCCTCTGTTTTCTCTCACAGTCTCACCTCTCTACTTCTCGCTCGGAGAATACACATCTATTACACAACCTCAAATACAATGCCCTCATACAAAGAGAGGGGTTTCCTTCTAAGGCAAAAAACTCTAAACTAAAAATAAGTTCTACCATCAGATCATCCACCTAATGAATGGCTCAGATTGACTAGAAATTACTATACTTTTACAAGGCAATTTTACATTTGTTTTTAGCTTCGGGGGTGCTGGCCCCCGGACCCCCCAGCCAGGGGGGATCAGCCCCCCCGAACCCCTGCAAGGGGACAAGTCCCCCCTGCGTGTAAGGGTGTACAAACTTCTTGGGGTATACATCTGGCTGAAACAAAGACCTCTGAACAATCATGCTCCACACTTAACAATCGACCACTTGGAGAATGATTGTAGCAACTCCATCGCTACTTCATTTGCTGGACAATGACTCCTCTTTGGACCTAGTTGTTTCTCATCTTCATCATCATCCTTGAAGACCAATTGAAACTGAGCATATTCTCAGTTTCTCCCTAGTTACAACTTTTGTTAGCATATCTGTAGGATTCTGACTAGTGTGTATCTTTTCCAGCTTCAACTCTCCATCTTCCAACACTGATCATATGAAGTGGTACTTGAGCTGTATGTGTTTAGTCCTGGAATGAAATGTTGATTTCTTTGCAAGATGAATGGCACTTTGGCTATCATTGTATAATGTTCCCGTATCATTCTCCTTACCCAATTCACCCATAAACCTTTGTAACCAAATCATTTCTTTACTAGCCTTTGTAGCAGCAACATACTCTGCTTCTGTTGTTGAAAGTGCAACAACACTTTGGATTTTTGAAACCCAACTGACAGTTGTTCCACCAACAGTAAATACATATCCTATAGTGCTCCTCCTATTATCTTTGTCACTTGCCATATCTGCATCAACATATCCTGTAGAGAAATGTTTGAACCACCAAAGCATAATGCTTGATTTGTTGCACCTTTCAAATATCTGAGAATCCATTTCACTGCCATCCAATGTTCCTTTCTTGGATTGTTCATGTACCTGCTTACAACTCCCACTACATGTGCAATATTAGGCCTTGTGCAGACCATTGCATACGTTAAGCTTCCAACTGCTGATGCATGTGGAACTTTAGACATATAATCCATGTCTTCTTCCATACTAAGTTTGAAATGGCTAGCAAAAGGTGTACTAACTGGTTTTTCATTGTGCATATTAAATCTTTTCAACACCTTTTGTATGTACTTATTCCGAGACAATGTTAATTTGTGATTTTTCCTGTCTCTAGTGATTCTCATACCAAGGATTTGTTTTGCAGCTCCCAAATCCTTCATTGCAAATGAATTTGGCAATTTTCTTTTGAGCACATTTATTTCATGCATGTTAGACCCTGCAACAAGCATGTCATCTACATACAATAACAATATAATATAGCTGGCATCATTTTGATTTTTCAGATAAACACAATGATCAGAGTGACATCTAGTATAACCTTGTTCAGACATAAACTTGTCAAATTTTAGATACCACTGCCTTAGAGCCTGTTTTAAGCCATACAAGCTCTTCTTCAACCTGCACACTAGTTT
>APFE031001473.1:75557-92968 GCA_000404065.3 Pinus taeda | reverse complement strand
TACTCATTAATATATATATATATGATAAAAAGCTTATTAAAAATTAAAATGCAAACTTATTAAAAATGGTGAATTCCGTATTTATGAAAACTACTCGTTAAAATTCAGTTTTCAAAATTAAAATTCAATATTAATACAAACTTAAAATTCTTAAAATCTTGATTAATAATCTTGAAAATTGGAACGCAAACTTTTAACAACTTGACACAAACTTATTAAACTAAGCATTTTGTGATCAAAGACGATTAAGCATTCGCTTTCACCTTTCTAATTACACTAATAAGTTTAATGGAAAGTAACCTGTTCATTTTTAATCATCACAAGCACCGTTGATTAATAAGTGGACATATTAATCTTTTGAAACCAAATTTATTGGTTTTGTATGTATCAGAAAATATGTAATCATAAAAATGAATATATCAAATTAATGTATTTATATAAATGAAATGATAACTGAATTTTGATTACCATCCATTTATGATAAACATTAAAAAGAACTTATCTTATATTAATTCTTACGCTATTAAAATTAATAAAAAATAGTATTATTATAATATATTATAAAATAAAATTATATTTTTATATTTTTATTTTTTATAATATAAATTACATTAAGTTCGAAAAACATGTAAATATCTTTGTAATTACAGAAATTTATATTTTTTATAATAAGGCAATGCTAGGCTTATGGATCAATAAAGAATAAGACCTCCACGGTATAGAACAATGTTGTTTAAGTAAGATGATATGTTTAATATAATACATATGATAAATTTTGACAAATTTTATATGTTAGTATGACATTTTTTTCTTTTAATTAGTTAATTTAAACTAAATTAAAATAAATCTAAATTCTTTATATGTGATTGCTATTAAGATATTTTGTAAAATATTATGTTGAGTGGATCTAATGGTTAAGAACATGTCTTTCCTCCTAAAAAGTAAGAGTTTCAAAACGAGAGGGAATAGAGTATGCATGCCTTGGGAAGTTGTGGCCTTAAAATTAGATAATAATAAAATAATATGTATATCTACTATAAAATTAATAAACATGCCTATAGGCATTATTAATGTAAAAATAAAATGAATTAACAAGAAAATATGTGTTAAATAAAATAATGCACTACATGGCTAAGCAGTGTAGGTATCCATCAATGAATGGTCCACCTTACCCTAATGAGCAAAGATTTATAACTAGCATTTGCACCACATGTTGCAAAGGAAACGCAATGGCATAAGAAAGAATAGCATATAAGAAAGAAGTAAATTTTATGCAATTTTATTTTTTCACTGGAGATTCGAACCAGAATATGTTCAAAGTGAAGGTAATGTTCAAAGGGAAAGATTTATGAAAATGCTCTCTATTACTATTATGGAACCTTTATAAGTAAATGATTTAAATAAAACATTTCATAACAAAGTAATCTAATATCACCTTAATTCACAATGTATCACCTCCCGCATGGGGAGCTGAAAGGTTTGATAAATTAACCAGGAGAATAACTCTCATCATATAGCGGGGACTAAAAGGTTTTTGATCTTTGTAAGAGAATAGCTTCTCATCATATAGCAGCAGGTATTTTGGGAATACCAAGTAGGTTCTATTCATTTTAGTGCAGCAGAAAAGCAAGAACAATAAGCAAAAGCGAGATGGAGACATGGTTTCCCGCAACAAAACAAAAGCAGCACAGGCAAAGCTTGCAGTCCACCCGTTCTCTTAGTGCATAGAAAAGCAAGCAGCAATAAGCCAAAGCAGAGAATGGAGGTAGGGTTTCACTCGCAACAAAACAAGAAGAAGCACAGGCAAGGTTGCAGTCCACCCATGGGAGAGTCCCTTCACCCGAAGAGGCGAGAAGGGAGGTAAAGGTGGTAATGGATAATGCAAAAATGAATTACGAAAATGAAAAGATAATTAAAGGGGGGTAAAGGTGGTAATGGATAATGCAAAAATGAATTACGAAAATGAAAAGATAATTATCTTAAATTTTAAGTGTAAAAAAAGTCTGTCAATTCAATGTTCAAATGAGTGTATACTTTATTTAAATATAAGTAGATGATTATTTACAATGTTCAAATGAGTGGATAATTCAATCTTCAAATGAGTGGATACTTTATTTAAATATAAGTAGATGATTTCCTATATATGTTGCTATAATAATATGCTATAGCAGTGAATTTAATTCCAGATCAGAGTGGATACTATATTTAAATATAAGTAGATGATTTACTATATATTGCTATAATCTATAGCAATGAATTTAATTTAACTCTGAATCAGATATTCCAGTTCACTATTAGTAAATAAACTTTAAATATAAGTAGATGATTTCCTATATATGTTGCTATAATAATATGCGAGTGGATACTTTATTTAAATATAAGTAGATGATTTCCTATATATGTTGCTATAATAATATGCTATAGCAGTGAATTTAATTCCAGATCATAGTGGATACTATATTTAAATATAAGTAGATGATTTCCTATATATTGCTATAATCTAATTTAATTTAAATCTGAATCAGATATTCCAGTTCACTATTAGTAAATAAACTAATAGAACAATATTGAAGTGCATTGTAATAACTTAGACTTTAACTAATAGAACAATAATAGAACAATATTGAAGTGAACAATATTGAAGTGCTGCATTGTAATAACTTAGACTTCAAAGTTTAAAAACTTACTTCCAAGAAAACTTTAGAATAGTTGGAAAACTTAGTTTTCTTGGAAAAATCAAAGTTATTTTCTTTATTTACTTGGAAAACTTAGTTTTATTTAATTGGAAAACTTAGTTTTCTTAGAAAAATCAAAGTTATTTTCTTTAGAATAGTTGTGTTGTATTACATAAACCCTAAACCCTATCCTCCACCCGTATCCACACAATTTCTAACTACAGACACTCAAATATAATGAAGTATTGTATTACTTTAAACCCTTGAAGTAAAGGGATCTAAATAATAGATAAATGAAGTATTGTATGACTTTAAATGAAGTAAAGAGATCTAAATAAGAGACCAATGAAGTATTGTATGACTTTAAATCGTTGAAGTAAAGGGATCTAAATAATCATTTGGGATCTAAATAATAGACAAATGATCGACAAAACTCATTACAAGTAATTTCATACCTACATTGCTTATTTGTTGATAAAAAAAAAGCTTACATAAAAGCAAAGTGATTTAGAGCCCACTAGGTTCTACTCCAGTTTTACTACCACAAAACTTCAATTACATTTTGTTTCTATACATTTCTTCCCCACGTTATCACCAAACTCATTTCTTCCCCACGTTATCACCAAACTAAAATTACATGTTGTTCCAAACTAAAATTACATGTTGTTTCTAAACATCTGTTCCCCACATTGACACCAAACTTTTCTGAACTATAATTTCAGACATTGAACATTGACACCAAACTTTTCTGAACATTAATTTCCCACATTGAACATTGACACCAAACTTTTCTGAACATTAATTTCCCACATTGCTATACATGAATTACATTCACTTGGCTTCAAAACATATATTACCCCCAAGACAACAAATATAAACTTTATAAACTTCATTTCTATGTTGTTTCTGAACATTAATTCCCCACATTGCTATACATGTATTACATTCACTTGGCTTCAAAACATATATTACCCCAAGACAACAAATATATTTAAATATATGGAGGAGAGCAATGCTTTATCAAAGCAAACACAATCTTTTCCAACACGTCCACAAGAAAATAAACATAATTTTTTAACTAGTTATTTCGGATCATAGCATGCCACCAACTTACATTCAAATAAAAACAAAACTGCTCAGACTGTACATTGGTTGGAAAACTCCACTGATAACATATATGTAACGAATTTCTTTTTCCTGCAACAGAATTTTAGAAAATTGAACTCTAACAATGTGTAACTTCACATTCATCAAAAGTCGCAACAACCCAGTGGACATTTAAAATAGTGAGTAGACTGCTATCAAGTGGACTCCAGTAGTATTGCTTCACAGTCCAGTTAATTTGTTGCTATCAAGTGGACTCCAGTAGTATTGCTTCACAGTCCAGTTAATTTGTTAATGCATGTAGAATCCCAAACTAACTGCCATTTATTTCGTCGATTAAAAACCAGTTCCAGTCGAACCATAGTATGGGTAGCCTGGACCAGGACCTGCTCCACCACCTGTTGTGTGCAATCCTGATGGAACCAATCGTGGATCTTGGAGGGATGTTGCATATTTTGCATACTGGTTTGAGCTGTATGGTGTTGTGGAGCTTAGAACACCATATTGAGAAGCAGATGAAATTCCTCCATATGTAGGTTGTGTTGCATATGGAGGCTGAGATGCATATGCTGGGAAACCAATTGGTGGTGGTGCAGAGGTTGGTACCTGTGGACCTGGCCTATGATATGAGTTCAGGTTTGAATAGTCTGTTCCATAAGCTGTCTGCATTTGTGGAGATATTGCAGGTTGTGATGATAGCTTCTCCTTCTGACCATCAGCTGCAAGTTTCATAGTAACAGTCCTTCCCTGCATGCCAAGCACAGAACATAGGTGTCAAGATCAACAACTGCCCTTCAACTAATATGACCAATATTATCCAGTACTAGCTATTACTTACATCAATGGTTTTGTTTGGTTCCTTAATAGCCTGCTTTGTAGCCTCCAGAGTCTTAAAAATCACAAATGCAAATCCCCTGTTGGTGACAAACACATAGCATTAACAAAGAAAAATACAGGAAAACGAGCTAGGCCTTGGAAAAACATGCATAAATCTCTAACAACAGAAGCATGTTAAACTGCCCATCATAAAGCAAATCGATTTATATTAGATTTGTAATCTCTAACAACAGAGGCATGTTAAACTGCCCATCATAAAGCAAACCGATTTATATTAGATTTGTAACCTGGATTTGTTAGTATTCTTATCATATGCAACTGAACCTTCTTCTATCTCTCCATATTTAGAAGAAACTTCTGGAAGCTTATCCTTGGTCATGTGATATGAAAGACCACCAATGTAAAGTTTTCTTTGAGCCTGATCTGCACTTTGACCAGGACCTGTGCTCGCCACTGCCAGATTGGTTACAGTGATTCTCCCCTGTACAATAAACAACAATGGATATAAAAATTACCAAAAATAGGTGTTAAATAATGAATTAGAGTTGTTTGATGATCGATCTTCCACCATACGTAACAATGGAGTACCATAGAATTTGAGAAGTCTCAAGACTCCGACAAAACTGCAATATATAAATGGAATACCACTTTTAGCAACAATAGTTGGATTGCTTTCATTTTTCTTCAAATGAGTTGTGGGGTTTTGTGGTAAGTTAAATTTTGTTGTCTCCCCAACATCAGTTCAATATTTTTCAAAATAACAGTGATATAACCTGATACATATTCAATTAAAACTATAAAGATATTATTAGTGGAACAATAAATACAATTTAGAATTGTGAGGAGGTATCAATTGTCCAAGGGGAAGATGCCTGCAAATAAAACGATGATTGCTCTATTTGAAATAAATCATAAACATCAAGGTACTGAAGGGCGACATTCAGATTTAAATATATGCATGTCTATAATGTTGGTGAAAACAACGGTCAAGATGCCTGGAAAGTCTTCATGGGATATAATATTGATAAAGCAGAAGCAACTGGGAAAATAAACATGCTTAATGCTTTAATGACAGTATCCCTCAAATTCAATAAGATACCGGTGGACAAATACAAAGCATCAAAAAGACAAAATTTACAAGACTGACAAAGGAAATACATACATCAATAGTCTTGCTAGGCTCCTTCAATGCCCTTTGGGCAGAATCCATATGCTTAAATGTGACAAAGCCAAATCCCCGTGACTTTCTTGATGTCTTATCCATAATAAGAACGCCTTCTTCAATCTCCCCATACTGTTCAAATGCCTGAGAGGAAATATACATGCATAACATTCACTTGTCTTCAAAACATATATTACCCCCAAGACAAAAAATATATTTAAATATATGGAGAGCAATGCTTTATCAAAGCAAATAGCAAGTCTTCTTGAATCAATGCAGTCAGGCTCCTGGCTAATGCTCTACGGGTCCGGGCGTAGCAGGACACTCATGACTTCAAATAAAGTGAGAGAGCAGCTATCAAGGGAGGTTTTCGTTTGGGCGAGAGAGGAGTATGGATGGGTTCGGCAGGAGTATGGACGGGTTCGGCTCGGGCCTCGCCGTTGATAGTATCTTGTAGACCCTTTTTTAGTTACTGGTTCTGTAAGAAAGAAGATCTAGCTGTTATGATTTAAGAGCAAGAAACAGGGTAAGACCCTGGAGACAGAGTAAGACCCTAGAGACAGAGTAAGACCCAAGAGACAAGTTGTAACGTTGTATTAAGCAACCTAGAAACATATGTGTGGTATATGTGAGCTAAGCTAGATACAGAGTTCATTATTGTCTTCTTGCAGGGGAAAAAATATCTTACAGCTTTATAACTATCTTCTTGGAAGGGATAATATATCTACAACTAGAAACAGATTTGAAACAGTCTTCTTGAAGGGGAAAAAATATCTAATACAGCTGTTTGGTAGATGTGTATTAAACAGCCTAGACACAGAGTAAGACCCCAGAAACCGTAGTTTGGTATATGTGTATTAAGCCTTGAAACATTTTCTTTAAGAGCTAGAAACAACATAAAGTGCTATAGGTGGACTAGCCTAAAAATATGAAAAGCAAGAAATAGTGGCTTGGGGCATCTGGCTGGCTAGGAATGCAGATCTCTTCGAGGAGACATATATCCCCCACTTTTCAATGTGCATCTCAAGTAAGAACAGTCTTTGGAAGCAGCCATTCCAAAGATGCAGATTCAGAGACAGCTAATTCATGAATCAATTGACAAATCAAGAGCATTGGGGTGCTTTGACGGTGCCAATCAAGGCACTCCAACTATGTGTGGGGCAAGAGGCATCATCTTCCTTAGCGTAGTACACCTAATAAAATTAAAGGCTGGGTTGGGAGGAGGCTCACACAATTATGCAGAACTATTGGCATTCAAGTTACTAATGAAATTAGCTGCAAAGAAAGGTGTGATAAGGTCCCACGTGTTTGGAGACTCCTTGGTAGTTCTTAATTGGATGAATGGGAAATTCAAGATGGGCAATCTGGTGTTGAGCCCTATCTTTGAACAGATGAAAATAATAAGGCAGTGTTTAATACCATTTCCTTCCTCCATGTCTACAGGGAGCTTAACACAGAGGCAAACACACTTTCCAAAGAAGGCATTTAGTTAGTTGTTAACAATTGGGTGATTTCAGAAGGTAAGGATGGATCAGTATTTAATGAAAGCACACTGGTTGTGCATGAATCCTGAGTCTGGCTTCTCAGCATTTAGTTTCACTTTGACACGCTGAACGGAGTTCTAATTGAGCTTCTATTCGCATAGCATCTCTCTGATCTGATCGCTTGCACTCGCGCACTAGTCAAATCGTCTAGCTATTGGGTGAGATAGCATTAAACCCTGTACTTCTGGCCTAGCTTGGCCCATTTCCTTAAAGAGGTTAGAGCTGCTACGCGACCTTGTGTATGAGTGTGATTAACTGGGGACTGGGCTCTGGGCGGTAGGTGGCCCTCTGCAGTGAGTCTCTCAAAAGGATAAGATGCTACAATACTACATTTTAGGACACGACCCCACCGGTGATGTAGATGAAAACTTAATTGGGGAGTAATAGTTACGAACAAAACCTTACCATTGCGACTTGAACCATGGGTGGATTTTGGGCTGGGAGACTAAGCCGCATCTTGAGTGTGATTAAATGAGTGGACAGGCTTATGAGGGTCAGGGTGGAACATTCCCTGAGGACGAATTGAGTAACTCCGAATAGCTAAGACAGGCAACCTCGCACCGAACACCGTTGAGAAACACTCCGATGCAAGGCGAGGAACTGTGCATTCCTGCGGCATAGTCGGAGTGGAACCGGGAGTGACTGAATTGAGAAGCTCGAATTATCAAACAAAATTGGAGGATTTATCTAGTTATTCAATCACGGTAGCATGACATTTTCTCTCGATGCTCTAATCAATCAGTGAAATTCTCAAATTCACTAGCAGAACCTCGTCGAATTCATACGCTCTCACCAAGTGCAAAGGGAGCGTCGTATATAGAGAGATCTGTACATTTAGTCTTAGATCCCAAGCAGGGTGGAAGCAACAAAGACAGGGACAGAGACTACAGGCAAGGGCAGGCTAGGAAAACCACAGAGCAATTAGGGCCAGTAGAGACAAGGAACAGCAGCAGAGATAGTAGCTAGTAGGACAGGCAGAAAACATACAGAGGCGGGGACAAAGACATGGAATCTCTATCTTGAAAAGGTCGGGCGCTTATTAAGGGATACATGATTTCTTTCATTATATATATTATCGCGTTATCTCAACGGTATAGGGAACCAGTTGTGGATACCTGTGGCCCTGGCCTATGATATGAGTTTAGGCTTGGATAGTCTTTTCCATAAGCTGTCTGCATTTGTGGAGAGACTGCAGGTTGTGATGATAACTTCTCCTTCTGACCATCAGCTGCAACTTTCACAGTAATAGTGCTTCCCTGCATGCCAAGCATAGAACATAGGTGTCAAGATCAACAACTGCCCTTCAACTAATATGACCAACATTATCCAGTACTAGCTATTGCTTACATCAATGGTTTTGTTTTGTTTGGTTCCTTAAGAGCCCGCTTTGTAGCCTCCAGAGTCTTGAAAGTCACAAATGCAAATCCCCTGTTGGTGACAAATACATACAACATTAACCAAGACAAATACAGCCAAACGAGCTAGGCCTTGGAAAAACATGCAAAATCTATAACAACAGAAGCATGTTAAACTGCCCATCATAAAGCAAATCATAACCCTCACAAGGTATGGAAGGGTGGCATTCAGATTTAAATGCATGCATGTCTATAATGTTGGTGAGAACAAGGTTAAGATCCCTGGGAAGTGTTCATTAGATATAATATTGATAAAGCAGAAGCAACTGGGAAAATAAACATGCTTAATCCTTTAATGACAGTATCCTTCAAATTCAATAGATATAATATTGATAAAGCAGAAGCAACTGGGAAAATAAACATGCTTAATCCTTTAATGACAGTATCCTTCAAATTCAATAAGATATTGGTGGACAAATACAAAGCATAAAAAAACACAAAATTTACAAGACTGACAAAGAAAATACATACATCAATAGTCTTGCTAGGCTCCTTCAATGCCCTTTGGGCAGAATCCATATGCTTAAATGTAACAAAGCCAAATCCTTGTGACAGAGCCTCTTCAATCTCCCCATGTTGTTCAAATGCCTGATAGGAAATATACATGCATTACATTCACTTGGCTTCAAAACATATATCACCCCAAGGCAACAAATATATTTAAATATATGAAGGAGAGCGATGCTTTATCAAAACAAGCACAATCTTTTCCAACACGTCTACAACAAAATAAACATAATTTTTTAACTAGCTGTTTCAGATCATAGCATGCTACCAACTTACATTCAAATTAAAACAAAACTGCTCAGTGAGTGTGCATTGGTTGGAAAACTCCACTGATGACATATATGATAACGAATTTCTTCTTCCTGCAACAGAATTTCAGAAAATTGAGCTCAAACAATGTATAACTTCACATTCATAAAAAAATTGCAACAACCCAGTGGACATTTAAAATAGTGAGTAGACTGCTATCAAGTGGACTCCAGTAGTATTACATCGCAGTCTAGTTAAATTGTTAATGCATGTAGCATCCCAAACTAACTGCCATTTATTTGATGAACATATTTCTCCATAAAAAAATTGATTGATTAAAAGCCAGTTCCAGTCGAACCATAGTATGGGTAGCCTCGACGAGGACCTGCTCCACCACCTGTTGTGTGCAATCCTGATGGAACCAGTCGTGGATACCTGTGGCCCTGGCCTATGATATGAGTTCAGGCTTGGATAGTCTTTTCCATAAGTTGTCTGCATTTGTGGAGATACTGCAGGTTGTGATTATAACTTCTCCTGACCAAAAAGAAAACTTTTACCAATATTCATAAACTTAGAAAATAAGGTAAAATTATAAAACAAGATAAAATGTATGGAAGCCATGACCAAAAAGAGAACTTTTACCACTGCAGCTTCCATTTCGTACAAGGTGCATAAAGCTTGAAATTCGTTAGTCCGCACACAATCCTGAAAAACGATGTTGAACACAAAGCCGCAGTCTATCTTGCTTTCAAATTTGTTTGGAAAATTATGAAAATTTCTCAAGATTTTGATAAAACATGGCAGATTTTTTTTTTTAATTTTGTTGATCTAAATTACAAGATGCTCAAGGTTTTGATAGTACTAAAACCATTTCCATTATAAAACTATTTCCACTCTCAAAAACTAGATTTATTTTAAAAATAAAACTATTTCCACCCTCAAAAACTGGATTTATGGATTTATTTAAACCTTCTTATTGTAATTTTTTTGAAATGGATTTATTTAAAGATTCTTATTGCAATTTTTAGCCAGATTCCGGCCACGATTTTCAACCGCTGGGTAGACGACGCCGGAAACAAATACTGAAATTGATTCAAACTGTACCCCGGAAACAAATACTGAAATTGATGCAAACTGTACCTTCTTGTGATAACCATGGTCACTAGGGGAGGGACAAATGGTTTTTAGAAGAATAAAATAAAAAGTATCATCAGATTTTAGGAACATACTCTCGGCATTCCTAGCCCCTGGAATCGACCCCAAACAGCACTCAGCGGCAGACCGGTAACTTCAAGCATTCTAAGGTTTGTCAGCCAACCCCCATAAGATTTTCATCTGCACACATTTAGACGCCCGCAACACATCCAACATCTTCAAATGCCGGACACTGAGCATCTCTTCAGAAACGTCTAATTCTGTCCAGCAGCGGCGGCCCCTTGTAAGCTCTTCAGCTTCTTGCACCTAAATGTCTGCAACTTCATCAAGGACTTCAAATGCTCAAGCCTGGAAGCCCTTTTAACTTATGTTAAAGAGGAACGCCTGGTATTATGAGCTGGGTCAGTTGATCCAAACCCAGTATGCTCTTCAGCTTTGCACATCCAGATGCATGCAACACCTTCAAAGACTTCATATGTCCAACGACCAACAGCTCTTTTAACTCACAGCAGTTCGAACGTCTAGTTCTCGGAGCTTTGATAAATTCTCGAAGGAGTCGGGAAGCCTCTCCAAGGCACCGCAGTAAGACAGGTCGATGTATTGCAAGCTCGATAAATCCCCAAAGGAGTCGGGAAGCCTCTCCAAGGCACCACAGCTTTTCAGGTTGATGTGTTCTAGCTTTGATAAATTCCCGAAGGAGTCGGGAAGCCTCTCCAAGGCACCGCAGTAAGACAGGTCGATGTATTGTAGGCTCCATAAATCCCCAAAGGAGTCGGGAAGCCTCTCCAAGGCACCACAGCTTTTCAGGTTGACGTGTTCTAGCTTTGATAAATTCCCGAAGGAGTCGGGAAGCCTCTCCAAGGCACCGCAGTAAGACAGGCAGATGTGTTGTAGGCTCGATAAATCCCCGAAGGAGTCGGGAAGCCTCTCCAAGGCATCGCAGCTTTCCAGGACGATGTGTTCTAGCTTTGATAAATTCCCGAAGGAGTCAGGGAGCCTCTCCAAGCCACCGCAGTAAGACAGGTCGATGTGTTGTAGGCTCGATAAATCCCCAAAGGAGTCCGGAAACCTCTCCAAGGCACCGCAGTAAGACAGGTCGATGTGTTGTAGGCTCGATAAAGCCCCGAAGGAGTCGGGAAGCCTCTTCAAGGCACCGCAGCTATTCAGGTTGATGTGTTCTAGCTTTGATAAATGCCCGAAGGAGTCGGGAAGCCTCTCCAAAGCACCGCAGCTTTCCAGGACGATGTGTTCTAGCTTTGATAAATTCCCGAAGGAGTCGGGAAGCCTCTCCAAGGCACCGCAGTAACACAGGTCGATGTGTTGTAGGCTCGATAAATCCCCGAAGGAGTCGGGAAGCCTTTCTAAGGCATCGCAGCTTTTCAGGAGGATGTGTTCTAGCTTTGATAAATTCCCGAAGGAGTCGGGAAGCCTCTCCAAGGCACCGCAGCAAGACAGGTCGATGTGTTGTAGGCTCGATAAATCCCCGAAGGAGTCGGGAAGTCTCTTCAAGGCACCGCAGCTTTTCAGGTTGATGTGTTCTGGCTTTGATAAATGCCCGAAGGAGTCGGGAAGCCTCTCCAAGGCACCGCAGTAAGGCATGTCGATGTATTGTAGGCTCGATAAATCCCCGAAGGAGTCGGGAAGCCTCTCCAAGGCACCGCAGCTTTTCAGGTTGATGTGTTCTAGCTTTGATAAATTCCCGAAAGAGTCGGGAAGCCTCCCCAAGGCATCGCAGCTTTCTAGGACGATGTGTTCTAGCTTTGATAAATTCCCGAAGGAGTCGGGAAGCCTCTCCAAGGCACCGCAGTAAGACAGGTCGATGTGTTGTAGGCTCGATAAATCCCCGAAGGAGTCGGGAAGCCTCTCCAAGCCATCGCAGCAAGACAGGTCGATGTATTGTAGGGTCGATAAATCCCCGAAGGAGTCGGGAAGCCTCTTCAAGGTACCGCAGCTCTTCAGGTTGATGTGTTCTAGCTTTGATAAATGCTGGAAGGAGTCGGGAAGCCTCTCCAAGGCACCGCAGCTTTTTAGGTTGATGTATTCTAGCTTTGATAAATTCCCCAAGGAGTCGGGAAGCCTCTCCAAGGCACCGCAGTAAGACAGGTCGATGTATTTTAGCTTTAATAAATTCCCGAAGGAGTCGGGAACCCTCTCCAAGGCAGCCCAGTAAGACAGGTCGATGTGTTGTAGGCTCGATAAATCCCAAAAGGAGTCGGGAAGCCTTTTCAAGGCATCGCAGCTTTCCAGGACGATGTGTTCTAGCTTTGATAAATGCCCGAAGGAGTCGGGAAGCCTCTCCAAGGCACCGCACCTTTTCAGGTTGATGTGTTCTAGCTTTGATAAATTCCCGAAGGAGTCGGGAAGCCTCTCCAAGGCACCGCACCTTTTCAGGTTGATGTGTTCTAGCTTTGATAAATTCCCGAAGGAGTCGGGAAGCCTCTCCAAGGCACCGCACCTTTTCAGGTTGATGTGTTCTAGCTTTGATAAATTCCCGAAGGAGTCGGGAAGCCTCTCCAAGGCACCGCAGTAAGACAGGTGGATGTGTTGTAGGCTGGATAAATCCCCGAAGGAGTCGGGAAGCCTTTTCAAGGCATCGCAGCTTTCCAGGACGATGTGTTCTAGCTTTGATAAATGCCCGAAGGAGTCGGGAAGCCTCTCCAAGGCACCGCACCTTTTCAGGTTGATGTGTTCTAGCTTTGATAAATTCCCGAAAGAATCTGGCAGAGATCTCAATTGTCGAATTCGCAGAACCAAGTGTTTCAAGGAACGCAGATCACAGAATTCCTTTGGAATTTCGACAGTATTGTCTGCCCTTATATCCACCACCATTAGTTCCAGGTGCTTCAACTGTCCTATGGACTTAGGAATTTTATGGAGCACATCAACGTTAATCCGCAACTCCCGCAACCGGAAAGGTGTCTGCAGTATATTCAGGTTTTCTAATTAGTCTAAATATAATAGATAATTGTCCTCTACATAGCGCTTTTGTTTCGTTTTTGTTCCGTGGTGTCCTATTAATAATAGCAAATAAACATTTTAATTCTTGACAAATTGTATATTTACCTGCAAATCCTCTTGCCACAATGTTTCCAAGTCATACCCCTCCACTTCTAACACCCATAACTTCTTCATTGGAATATAAGGAGGGAGGGAAGAGCAGGGACAGTCGCGCCAGCGAAACCATAATAGTTTTGGTGAGTCCATCCGATCCAAAAGGCATTTCAAGTGATCTTCTTCCATGTCAATATCAAGAAGTCGTAAGTTCTTCATTTTGTAGAGTGAGTCTGAGTCTGCACGCTCCACATCTGAGTCTGAGTCTGCATGCTCCACATCTGAGCCTGAGTGTGCACGCTCCACATCTGAGTCTGCACGCTCATCATAATAATGTTCCCGAGGTAACATTCTAATTCCCCGCACTTTGGTTACTTCCTGTACATTTTTCAAAATCAATGACGAAGTAAGAAATTGTACCCGGATTTTTATTGAAAGGTCTATAGAAGATTGAAAGATTGACTACTTACAGAAGATTGTTGCAACAAATCCTCTATATGCTTTGTCTCACGCTCCACATCTGAGTCTGAGTCTGAGTCTGCACGCTCCACATCTGAGTCTGAGTCTGCATGCTCCACATCTGAGTCTGCACGCTCATCATAATAATGTTCCCAACGTAACATTCTAATTCCCCGCACTTTGGTTGCTTCCTGTACATTTTTCAAAATCAATGACGAAGTAAGAAATTGTACCCGGATTTTTATTGAAAGGTCTATAGAAGATTGAAAGATTGACTACTTACAGAAGATTGTTGCAACAAATCCTCTATATGCTTTGTCTCACGCTCCACATCTGAGTCTGAGTCTGAGTCTGCACGCTCCACATCTGAGTCTGAGTCTGCATGCTCCACATCTGAGTCTGCACGCTCATCATAATAATGTTCCCAACGTAACATTCTAATTCCCCGCACTTTGGTTGCTTCCTGTACATTTTTCAAAATCAATGACGAAGTAAGAAATTGTACCCGGATTTTTATTGAAAGGTCTATATTAGATTGAGAGATTGACTACTTACAGAAGATTGTTGCAACAAATCCTCTATATGCTTTGTCCCACGCCAAATCCTACACGGGAATCCCGGAGTATTATTAGCAAGATATCTCCCCATATCTCTGAGGTGATCGTGCATTCCTATACGATATTCATACATGTCGAATGAATTCTCAACAATAATGTCCACAAGGCATTTCCTCGATAATTTTTCAAAGCCGCGCGAGCCATTCCAACCTGACGCCTTCCATACTCTGATGGCGGTATCCCTGCTTTCTCCTATGAAAAAGCAGGCAATGTCTAAGAAAATCTGTTGTTCCTCACTCGGAAGTGCATCGTAACTAATCTGAAGGCTCTTTTGTATCTCATGGGGCAGTACTTTTTTAAGTTTCTCCAATTCTTCTTCCCAGTAAGATTTATTGGTTTTTCCACAGAGAAGCCCCCCAAAGACTTTTAAGGATAAAGGCAATCCATTGCAAGCCTTTATATATTGATTAACGAGATCTTCAAATCCCGATATTGGATGGGGCTGTGTAAAAGCATGCGAACAGAAGAGCTCTCTTGAGCGTTCTGTATTAAGGCCAGTCAACTTATAAATTGATAGCTCTTGTACTCCTGACCTTGCGAGGACATTCTTGTCACGGGCTGTGATTAAAATTAAGCTACTAGGGGGTAGAGGTAAGATACCTTTATCTGTAACCGGCAAAAGTGCATGTAATTGATCCTGATGATCTACATCATCTAGAACTAGCAGGACTGGATCAGATAAGACTGAGAAATGCTCCCTGAGAATCTCTAATCCTTCATCCTTGTTCTTTATCCGTTTCTTAGATGCACATAAGTCTTTCAGAAGTTCTCTCTGCAACGAAGGTATAGAGATTTTAGCCCTTTCTCGTACATCACTTAAAAAACAGGATTTACTGTATCTTGAACTCTTCTTGTTGAAGAGTTCTTTCGCCAGAGTTGTCTTCCCAACACCACCCAAGCCGGTGATGCCGACAAGCCCCTGCAATGATAATTTCGTTTCAAAATCTTCCACCTTCTCTTTCAAACCCGTGGGATATCTGGCAACATTCAACTTATTTATTCCTTTTTGCAATACAGCTTTCACGAGCTGATCCAGTAGTTCCCCTTCATCGCTAGTTATTTACAAGAAAAATAAATATAACTATTAATAAGATTATCAAATAAATAAAACTAAAATATCATTTTCATGGTGCATTTTGTATTCAAACTAAAATAGGAAGAGGGAGAAGAGTCGAGGTCCTTACCCGTTAAACTCCTCATCCAGATCAAACCCACTTATGTCTGCAACCCGTGAAAGAGCGTTTCTCCAGTTCTCGATAATTTTGGAGTCGTAACGGGGTTCAGAATCATACCTTCTCTTCTTTTCGAGAATGCGTAGAGATTTAGCATAGACTCCTTCGCCCTCTGTCCTCCGAAGGTCAGTTGGCTTTACATGGTAGAACACTGGAATAATAGGAGCCCTCGTCCCCAACATGAGCACTAGCTCTTCGAGGCACCATTGTGAATCGGCATATTCGGGTGAAAAAATTGCAATCTGGACGGACGCGGTTCTGATAGCGCCTTTTATTTGAGAAGGAAACTCTTCTCCTTCTTGCAGTTCCTTGTAGTCGAGAAAAACTCGCAGTCCATAGGAATTGAGCCGGCGGTACAGATGACTGGCGAAGGTCTTCTTAACGTCTGGCCCTCTGTGGCTGATGATCACGTCGAAGTAGCTATTGTTGTTGGAATGAGCAGCGGTGGAGGTGGAAGCAGCCATTGTCGAATGAAAAATAGAAACAGAGATTGGAAATTGTCGGATGATCGATGAGATCGGATACAAACTGGTAAGGAGGGCCTGTGTTAGCAGATGAGATGGATACAAAGCGCAAAGGAGGAGCTCAGTTAAGAGTGGTTCGAAATAGCGGATAAATTCGAGGGAGGGTTGCAATGTAAAGCCTCTGCTTTTGTGCAGAAATGTATCTCAACATTCACTCGCCCTCATTTATACTCAGTTGAATACCAACGACCGGGCTATAAAAGAAAATGTTACCGTTACCAATCCGCGTATTTCGACAATGCGTAGAGTTAGATTCAGTATTAAACGTGTGTCTCTTTACCTTAAATGATTCTTAATTCTCACTTTAATATCCAAAAATTTAATAAATCATCGTTTATATCATATTTTTCTTTACCTTCAAAGATTTTTCATTTTTACTTTATAACATGTTATAATTTTACCAAGGGAACAACGGTAAATACCATAGTTACCAAGGATTCAAACATCATTAATAGTTTGCGACACTTAGGACTAAATTCCTTCCCAAAATCAAAGGAGCATTGACTATTTGTGAGCAACACATAAATTGGACCAAATTCATCGCATCTGCGCGGCGCATGCTCTGCAACTTTGACACGCATACAAAGA
The DNA here is from genome assembly GCA_000404065.3 of Pinus taeda. Classification (NCBI taxonomy): domain Eukaryota; kingdom Viridiplantae; phylum Streptophyta; class Pinopsida; order Pinales; family Pinaceae; genus Pinus; species Pinus taeda. Next base: position 75,849 of record APFE031001473.1, on the reverse strand, counting down.
AAAAGGAGAGAGTAGGTTAGATAAGGACACGCATACAAAGAAAAAGGAGAGAGTAGGTTAGATAAAAAAGTGAGATGGTACAGCCCAGCAACGGATACATATAAAAAAGTGAGATGGTACAGCCCACCAACCGCGTAGGAAAGGAATTTGCTTTACAAGTGCCCGTGGCCCTCTCAAAATCAAAAGAATATTGACTCTTTAATGTTACTTCTTTATATATTCCACCGGTTCACACTAATCTATTTTCCCCTCCTCTACTTTATAAATCTTTTTAATATAAAAATATTATTTC
>APFE031001473.1:43036-64461 GCA_000404065.3 Pinus taeda | reverse complement strand
ACTTGGATGCAGTTGGTGAATGAGTTGGATAGAACTTTCGGAGGTTTGATTAGTTCAAAACTTTGCCCAAAAAGGTTGGCACGATTGCGACTATGGGACAGAGCACTAATGGCGCGCCCTTTCACTAGGATTTTCCCCATTGGCGCGGGCATAACACAGTGAACCAGCGCTAATGTAAAAATGGCTGTTTTTAAGGGCAAAGAGCAGGAGATGTCTTCAGGGCATATGAAGCTCATGTCTAGAGGTGAATGATGCAAGTGGTTTCAAGCTTTGTCACTTCTCACAAGTCCCGGAATGAGTCCTCCAAGGTGCAGGAGAGGGGTAACAGGGACGGTGACAAACGGTGACAAATTACTGTGTAACAGTGGGATCAAAAATAGGGATCTTTGAGAATCTTTCCATGCTAAGAAAATAATTGAAGAGGATCATAAGTTGGATGGGGAGTAATCATAATGGATTAAAACTTTTGATCCAAAGTGGGCCACCAAGGAGAAAACAAACCTCAATGAGAGTTGAAAAGTAAGAGTATCTAAGGAGAAATTTGATTTGCGGCTCTTTGGAAAAAAAAAAAAAAACAACCCCAAGGGTGGCAAGAGCTGGGGAGGCACGTGTAATTTTTTCCCCTAAGAATCAAGAAGAACATAGGTATGCTTGGGGTTTAGGTCATACTTTCAACAATGTTTTCGAAGTATATGGTTTATATCAGGGTTTGAGTAAAATTGTGAATCACAAAATTCAGGAGGTTATTGTTTTCGGTGATTCCTTGAATATAACTCATCATTTATATTTAAGATCCCTCCCCTTATATACAAAGGTAATTAATATTTTCAAGTGGATTTATCAACTGTATTACTTTATCCCCAAGAAGAAATACCTCCATGTTCTCAGATCAAACAACTTCAAGGGTGATCACATGGCTAATTTAGGGTCAAGGCTAAATCAAGGTGAGCTTTGGTGGTAGGGGAAAAAAGGGTGTGCCCCCCTTCCTTAACAAGAGAAAAAGGGGTGGATGCTTTGTAAATTTTGGTTTTTGTTAGGACGGTATTGGAAAATGTACAAGTGGAATACTATAAATATTGTAGCATTTTGTTCAAAAGCTTAAAGGATTAAATTTTGTAGATTGTCATTGATACATACTCCATGTTGACCATGTCCATTAGTTTCAACTTGTTTATGTAAATCATTTATCTAAACTAATATTTATCTTGGTGTCTTTTAATATAATAGCTATTAGGCTCAGTTCTTCTTAAAGTAAGAAAGAGTGCACCCTTCATATATTCCACACATTTACATCAATCTATTTCTTTTTTTTAGCTTTTAAACTACTTTTAAAATAAAAATTAAGGTTTTCCAATAAAAACAAATTTAGGTTTTATATAAATGAACATATTTACAAAATATTAACACGTTTTCTTTATAAATAAAATAATATGAGTATATTTTAAACCCAATCATATTAAGCATTTAATGAGATTAGAAAGATATTCATTACAAACATTTAAATAATTTTTATCTTCTAAATATAACTAGACATGTAGTTAACTAAAGGATTGTGTGATGGGTCTTTTAGGTACATTTTGTTTAGGCACAGATCTATAAGGCAATCTCTTATGGATTTGAACATGATAAATTTCTCAATACTTAAAATTTTTTAAAACTTTTGTCTCTATTAATTTTGTTTTTTCTTTTACTTTAATATTTATAATGTTTTTTTATATTTTTATATACTATTGGTTTTAACTTTTCTTTCAAGATATTAGATTAACCTAGTTATAGAGTTACTAGATTACTTATATATGTTATTTTTGTAGTAAACAGTTGTTTTGTATAATCAATTTTTTGTGTTCACACTCCTCGAATAGGTTTATAACTCAAAATTCGGTAGTGTTATATTCATCATCAATAAGAGAAAATGAACTAAAGCATCCAACTAGAACACCCAAACAAACCTATGTAAATGTTTGTAACCCTTATAATGGTTTAACAATACAATTATTTGACAAAAAAATGATTAAATAAGAGATATTCTATTATAAAATGGACATCATGCTACCTTCTTCTCCCTAAAGGGTTAGTTGAGTCCTAAGTCATTGCAACCACTATAGAATCATTTGAATATTTCGGTTGGTCATGCGTAAGGAGGTTGACCCATATTATGTTGTGATTTACTAGGCTAGAGAGGGTGCCTAGTGGGGGCAATAATTCCAATTGCTTTCCTTGTAGCATGATCGAAGAATTTGTAAGTCCAAAGAGATGCTTCCCCACATCCATTATGTTCTAGTCCTGAACTTCATTTGGATTTGATTTTTTATAAACCACAACGATCTAGATTGAATCATTATATTATGTATCATCCATATTAATGCTTTCAGAGTGGAAAGATTGGAACAGTCAGCTCATAATGCCATTTTTATTTGTGAGTCCTTGTTTGGAAAATTATGGTCTAAATCCTTCTAGAAGTAGTTTGAGGCATTAAATGATTTTTTCTAGGGATAAAACATTGCAGTTTGAGCATTCCACACACTAGCGTTATCCTACACCCAAATACCTTTCCAACAATGCAATAAATACCTCAAACGGAGTCTATATGAAAAATTTATGCTACCTCGGAAGTTGATCTTCCTGTTTTAACCACCATGATTCGAGAGGATGCCACATCAGCCCCAATTATTCATGGAAAATGGGCTAGCCACATGATCATGATGAAAAAATACTCTAGAAGAATCAATTATAGCTCTATTTAAGAGTTGAATGAGTCAAACTTAACCAATAATAGGCTATTTAGATAAGTTATAATTAGGTCACTAAGAGGAAAAGGTGTTCCGTTCTATTGAAGTGTATTTCGTTCAATAGATTAGCATAACAATCGAGAGTGGATAGAGAGAAAAAAGAATGAGATTTTATGTGTTTTAGTAGCCCACAAGCCACAAGTATCACTCCTTTGTACTTGCATCCATTCCATTCATAGAAAGAGAGACCAGAGCAGACTCACCTTCTAGTGGGGTTTTCTCATGTAAGGGTTTCCCAAATCACATCCTGTGTTCATTGTGGTTTGTGAGTTTTCCTTTTTTGTTCACTATTTCCCATATTTTATCTATTGCATGCATAAACATATCACAATAATTAATAAATCCCAGAATATAAGAAAAAATTAACCCTCAGATTTTGGATTTTCAAATATGTTTTGATAGTTTGTTGTGACAAATTTTGCAGTGGAATATCCACAAAATTTTATGGATCACATGGACTTATTCAACTTTTCCCATGCCAGAGTCAAGGAAATGGTCATGCCCATGGATTCCACAATGTATTTTTTATATTTGTGGAGTTCTATCCTTAAAATTCACATATACCCTAGTAGGTTGCATGTCAAAAACATGAATAAGGGCGAGGGTGGAAATGCGAAGTGTCTTGTTTAATTCAAACGTTGCCCAAAGTACTTCTATGCAAGGTAGGTCTTTGGTGTTTGCTAATAGGATGCATATCTTGAAACCTTCGACCTTGAGTTACTTATTGCGTTGGGGGCCGAATCTGGTATGACACATATCTAATTCATGACCGAAAGAAATCCATTTTTTTATGAAAGAATCTGGTCATACCCATTTTTAGAATAAGAAAGAGGGCTCTTTTAGGGGAAAAAAGAGAAGTCAAACTGTTGCTCATTGGTATTGGAGTGTCCCCTTCCCCTGCGCTCAGTTTCACCTTATATAATAGTAATATCGAAGTTTATCTAACACTAGAGGATCCCAAGATGGTTGAAATATTATTATCCTAATGACTACATGCTCTCTAGGATCTTCCAAAATCACATCTTGGTAACGATAAAGAGCCATATTTCACCCTACGGCCATGGAGGAATTGGTAACTACCTTCTTGACCTACCAATTAGCTTTAATTCCTTCATAATTTCCCATGTAAAACAAAATAAGCATTAATGTCGAATCAAGCTATGAAGGAATCACCAACTACCTTCTTGAATTGCTAATTAACCCTTCCTTCATAATTTACGATGTCAAACATGACAATCATTAACCTTACATCGGTTGATGGAGGTTTGCATACATGAAAATAAGCTAGACAAGCTCTACTAGTAATAACCACTATCCAAACAATGAAATAAAAAACGATAGATTGGCATGGAATTTTAATACCCTTATCATTCACATGCATATGATTGACAAGTGGTAGGGGGAGGTCCCACCACCTTCAACATTAACTATGACAAACCTCTTGGAGTGGAATGAACACAAATGCAGAAACATGATCATGGAAGTCAAAGGAGGGAAGATAGTGCCCATTAATATAATTCATAAAAACATGTTTATAGATAGGGGTGTAGGAATTTGATAGAAATTGCAACTGCTCAAGATTTCAAACTTGAAACAAGAGACACAATTATACTCTACTTGTTGGATACCTATACCAATAGGTTTCATATTTCATGATGGGCAAATTCAAATGCCAAATATGCTCTGCTTTGCTGGTACAAAGATCCCATATTTTCAAGGAAAGGCAAGGTGTGTACATGCCTTCATATTTATTAAATTTTGATGGATGGTCCAACAGTCTAAACTGGATCATGCCATGTTTCAATTTTCTGTTGGAGAATAGAGAAAGAAGTCTGTCCAAACTGTTTAATCTTGGCAGACCAATAGTTAGGCAGAGAAAGCTAAGGTTCCCAACTGCTTAATCTGGGGCCTTGGAAGAAATAAGGGTAGTGCTAGATAGGAAATCAAAGGAAAAAGCCAATGGAAAAGAAAAGGCACATAAAGGGTCTGCAAGTCTAAATGCACCCTCCAAGAAGAAACAAAAAATGCTAGGCAAATAGATGGGTAGGTAGATGGGGTTGCAGAAGTGGTGTTCCTTCCAAACTGAATTTTGCTGATCAATACAAGGAAAACAACATAATGGAGCATGTCTAACTTCCCTCTTTCCCTTGTTTTCATCACTCATTACTAACATCCCTTCACCAGTTGTGTTTTTGAAAGAAATTCAAGGTTTCATGCTGGTTCTTGATTCCTAAGAGCCACATTTCTTGTGCAAAAATCTTTTCATTTTGATCTACTCCCTAAACTAAGTTGTTTTTCAAGAAAACTTAGTAATATCACTCCTAATTCACCTTCTCCCTCCATATTAACCTCTAACTTGTATTATCTAAATCCCTATGTCACCTTTTCCCTACTACTATAACACCAAGGTGTATAAACCCTAAGCATTCTATAAATATCCCCTCCTTGGCATTATAGCCATATGATTCACTACTAGGGAATTGAATTAACACCTGGTTAGCTCAAGAACCCAAGCCTTACCTTTTTGTCTCCATCAGAACTCATTCTACCCAGCCAACCCTTCATTTTGCCCTAAAAACCTTGGAAAAACCCTTTTGCACCCTTAACCTGCTCAAAATGACAAAAGCACCTTGAAAACCCACTTTCTCGCTTTATCCTAAGTCTGAGGCCTTTGTGAGCTTTATATGCGAAAAAAACCATTTATCCAAAGTTCCGAGGCATATGCGACTTTGCAAATAAAATTGCATCAAAAACCCATTTTTCCTAAAGTTTCGGGATTTTATCGACCGTTGTAAAAAATACGTTACAAACCATTGAAATTCGTTAAATTTCCTAAGGGTCCCGCCGGGCACAAATACCATGGAAAATATTATTTTAATCCCCGCCCGACGCCGTATCATCCGTGCAAGTCAATGGCCCGTCGACCGTCTGATCAAGCCCTTTTCATCTGACGGTTGACGCGGGATATCGGACCGGCCCCGACGTCCGACAGATATCGTCCGATATCTGTCAGACGCTGACGTCAGGCCGGGTCCACGTGTCGCCTCCAAACCGTATCGGAGCCCCCTCTGACAGATTCCTTTCCGTATAAGGACCGGTCCGATATTGCGCCACCTGTCTGCTAGCGTCAGCGCTGCCTCACTGCCTGCGTCATCACCACGACCGCGCGCCCCGTCCACCGTTGCTCCACCTGTCTGCCACCTCACCACCCCCGTGGACCACTCATAGGTAGCCACGTCACCTGATGATGTCATGCTGACATCATCTGACCCTGACCCACCTGGTGACGTCATGCTGATGTCATTTAAAAAGGGCGCCAATGTCCCAAAAAAAGCCATATTTTGTCAATTTTGCGCGTTTTTTTTGCACTTTTTGCAAAAAACTATTGTTGCACTCTCTGCGTGCATTTTACGACCAATTGCACCAACCTGCTCAAATCGACCAGGAGACCTTCGGCGCATCTACCCACTTGCATTTTGTGACCCGGACCATCGATTTACCAGGTATTTATCCGTGCAAAACCTCTCTAAAGCTTGGTTTTTTCTGAAATAACTAAAAAATCACTTAAAGTACTAAAAACGCATAATTCACCGCTGAAATCCCTGCACCAGCTCCCACTTGAAAATTTAACGGTCGAAATTCATTAGCCGAGCCTGTTTTTAACACAACCTTCATTGAAACCTGCTTTTTCGTTCACGCAGTCATGAACAGAAACCCGAAACCTACATTGAATTATTGAGGAAGGTCTGTTAAAGACACAGATTTGCCCTCCCAAGTAACTGAAGCAGTATTTCAATTGCTGTAAACTTACCCTGTTATCCTTCATTTCTCAATTCACCTCTGCACTCAGGCAGTGCTCTTTTTCTGTTGCCCAGACTAAGTAACAGCAGTCTATACACAAAACAGAGTTCGAGTAACCATGGAGACTCCAGTTGCACCTGTGGCCCTCAATGTTGCTCCTTTGAATGCACCTCGGAGAAAATTGGAGTGGCAGGATTTGGCAGACTTAGATTATCAAATCTCAGAAGACTCCTTAGCCCACAACAAGTTCCACCTCCACCTGCTAAATGAGCTAAAGGCTAAACATGAAGATGGGACAGACATATTGGGCATTTGGGATTCCTTCCTCCCAATTTTCAGGCTCCCTCAGGTCAACCAATTCCCTGACCTGATCCATCTGTGTGCTGTATGCTATGATCCTACTCAGAGAGTTTTGCTTGACCCTTCAGGCTCAGTTGTATTCTACATCACACCTGAACCATTAGAGAGATGCTGCAATTCAAGACTGAGAAGAAATTGGTTCCCCTGTCTTTACTTGATCTGATCAACCAAGGAGCCAAGATGTTGACAGATGCCCAGATCACAAAGCTGAACCAGCTGTTTATCAACTCTGATACTATGCTTTACCCTCCTATCTTTGATGGCTACCTCAACCCATTGGGCAAGGACCTTGCAGACATGATCAGTTCCATCTTGGGTTACAAATCAATCGAATTTATTGATGAAACTGTACTGGTGATGATGACTATGTTTTCCCCTAGCAAAACTCCAATCTATTATGATTATGCCACCTACATATCAGATAAGATGCATGAACAGTTAATGAACCTGTCAAGAGAGAAGGTGTTCAGATACACCTCCTACATCTACCACTTAATTCTATATTATCAGCATGATAAATTCTCCTTCATTGTCAAAAGAACAGATGCACAAGGAAATCCAAGGTCAGTGGTGTACTGGACCTCAGTGTTTCATTGCAGAGCCTACTCTCCATACACTTACTATGAGTTCATAGACCTCTTCATCCACCCAGCCATGTCTTTGTTCTTAAGCTCGCCTCCTCCAAGACTGACTGATGAGATGCAGAGAATCCTGCAGCTGTCAAAAGTGTACAACATTGGGGATTGGTACTTTTACCAACACTACACCGTAATCAGAATATATGGTTGTGAGTTACCCCCATATAGATTGCCCAAGTATGTGCCCATGAGATTATTTGCCCTTGAATACTTCAGGCAGTTTGGGAATGCTGATATGATACACTTCGCAGGCAAGGGCAAGAAGGCACAGCTTAAAGTGAAAAACCAATTGGGCCACCTTTTTTTTGAACAAAAGGGAGGAAGGCTGGAAAGAAGCTGATAGAAAGCTGCAAAGCCTTGGCCTAAAGACCAGTTTCCTTTGGAAACCCTATGACCCCAATCACTCCATATCATTAAGAAGGGTCAAATATAGGCTCTCTAGTTATGACCATCTAAGCTTGCCTCACATTGAACAATATGCAAATCAACCAAAATGGAAAAGAGGCACACTAGAGGAGCCTATCACACAAGAAGAGCTGAATGAGAGAGCAAGAAGAAATCTCCTTAAAATGGCTGACTTGGAACTTCCTGCACAGGTACTCTCTCTGCCAAGGCCTCAAGTAGGAGCAGCTGCCTCATCCTCTACAACACATCAGGAGGCTGTCCAAACTACAAGTCAAGCTCCCAACAAAAACAAGGAAAAAGAGATGGAGCAACAGGTACAGCAAGAACAGGTTCAGCAACCCATACAGGTGCAACAGCCACAAAAGGAGCAGCAAGGGCAAGGAGAACAGACAGCAGAGGCTCCAATGGTCACAGAGCAGCAGACAACACAAATGGCGCCTCCCAGGCAAGATTCAAGGATTGATTCTTCTGTCCTCCAAACCCCACAAAGAGAGGACGTGAACATGAAAAGAGACAGAGACACTCCCCTTACCACCTCTCAAGGGGAGAAGAGGCAAAGGCTAAACCCTTTCTCTGAAGAAGAAATGCCAATGGGGCAGACTTCAGGTACAGGCCTGCCCAGCATGGAGGTCTCAGCCAATTCCTTCCAGCAAGAACAAGAAAGGGCAGCAGGAGGAGAAGTCAGCTCCTCAGGCCAACAAAGGGAAGGTGAGAAAAGCATCAAGCAGCAATTTAAGGACATCAAGAAGAGAAATGAACCCTTAAGTCTGCAATTATATAATCATCTATTAAAAATGGCTCCCACAAACCAGCAAAGACTCATGTCTGCCTATGATGTACATGAGGGTAAAATGATAATGAGCCATTTCACACTAGCAGTGCAGCAACCACAATCAGCTGCCGATTATATCAGGACCAACCTTGAGGTCCTGGCGAAGGACATCCACCCAATGGATCAGATTGAATTGCATAAACAAACGGGTGAGATGGTGTATGCTTCCTTGGTAGACAAAACATTGATGAATTATAGGCTGCAAAATAGCCTAAACAACACCACTGCACAACTTGAGTTGGAAAGGGCATCCTCTCAAGCAAAGGACAACAGGATCAAATCTCTGGAGGAGATCATAATAGAACTTGGGCATGATCCCAAGGATATCAAAGCAGTGCAGGAGCTTCTGAAGCTAAGGGATGCTGATATGGCAGCATTAAGAAAAATGATTAAAATCCCAGCAACTCTTCATCCTCAAACAGAAGAGATTGCCCAGCTCAGACAAGACAAGGATGTAGCTGCTATGTTGGTCACATTATATAAAGAGCTCATCCACACTCAAGAGAGGCTGCAGGAAACAGAGGCCACCCTTCAGACAGCATTGCAGCAAAAGGAGGAAGGGCAAACTTCACAAGCTCCTCCAGAAATAGTTAATCTGGAGGAAGCTCCTCAAACCATTGCTCCTCCTAGTCAGTAGACACAACAGGTAGCACCATCCATCTCAGCACCAACAACAGAGCAGGCAGAAAGCCTTGACATGCAAAAGCTGAGGAATGAGATTCAGGCCTTGGAGGCTCAAATGTCAGAGTTAAATCAAGCCAAAGACACTCTGGCAAAAATCAATGAGAAATATGACAAGTCTAAGCAGAATGTGGCCGAAAGAGAAAGAGAGGTCAAGGCTCTCAAAAAGAGAATAACTGAGCTAGAAAAAGAGCTCACACTGGACAAGGTGACATCTAAACTCAAGAGGATCCTGTGGGCCAATATTGGCCAATCCATCACAGACCAGTGGGAGTACATTGAGGCCATCCATGAGCAAATAACTCTCATTGGAAAAGCACACAGAGAGATCCAAAGGGCAAGGGCATCTCTAGGCAACATGCCTGAGATTGCCACCAAAATGATAAATGTGCTGAACTACAGGACAAGATCCCAGCTGATCAAAATGGGAATTGGCAACAGGACTGAGACCATTTCATTGATCAAAAGGGTCCTGACACTGAGAAACCTGGTTCAGACCCTGGAAAGAAGAACCCAGGATATGCAAGCAGATATCAACAAATTCCAGAACAGGTTCATGACATTGCAGAACAGGGGTATTCCTAGCCCAACAGAGCCATCAGGAAAGCTACTCTCACATGAAAAATACGCCAAGAGAGTCAACACTTTTGCTCTCAATCAAATTGCAGAGACAGCTAGTACATCAGCAGAAACAGGACCAGCAACAGGACAAACCCTCTTCAACAGGGTGGAGAGTTTATTTTTTATTATGAATGAAATTACACACTTGTTTGATGAGCCTCCCCATTTTTACAAGTATACAGAGGCGGATGAGACCATGGGGTCAATTTTGAGGCATCAATTGCCTACACAAGATGTGTGGGATAATTTAATACAATTACTGCTAAACCAAAGCTAGTAATTATGTTTTTTTCCTTTTTACGTAAAATGTCATGCACAGGAAAATAAGGATATATCAGCAGGTATGCAGAAAAAGGCTAAGCCAACTCAGCAAAAATATTCGGCCACCACAGCAGCACTGGCAGTCACAGGTGACAGGACCGAAAAGCTACAGGAGGACAGAGCTGCACAGACACGTCATTCAGCAGTTATAACAAAGCGCTCAACCGACTCAGTAAGCTCCAAAGATCAAAATCTTCTGACAGGAGTAAAGAGCACTTATGTTGTATTAAAGATTGTAATAACTGCCTATCCACTATCCCTGTACAAGTTGGTGAGATATTTATTTCTCAGATGACTCAATGCCTGAGATATTTTGTATGAAACACTTCTATATATTCCCCCTCGCATAACTTAGCAGGGGTTGGACGTTGGATGTAAGAGATTTTTCATATCTATTCTGTTGTTCTTTTACTGTAACTCTCAGAGAAGTAATAAAAAAGATGATGGAATTTCCAAAGCTCTGTGTTGCTTGATGTTGTATGGTGTTTAGCTGAAAGTTGCAGGATTCCCGCGTATCTCATGGCACAATAAGTTTCTCTTGTAACTCCTTGTTATGTGTTTGTTATCTTTCGTATCTCTTTCATGTTCCCTATGTTCAAACAGTTAAATAGCAAGGAAAAAGAATAGTTCCAGGACTTAATCACAGATTACCCTGAACTCAATCTAAGCTATTTTGAATGTCTTTTCTTCAGTTTTAGTAATGAAAGCGTAATTCTTAATTGCTACTCTTTCACACTATATCATCACAATGATTATTGTTTCAGGAATTCAAGTTTGCTCTTGAGGAATACATCCCTTTCTCACACCCCAGCTTAGTGGAAAATTCTTAATTTCTTTTCACTGGTTGTTTACGCTCCATCATCACCATTTAAAGTTTGTTACATGAAGTATCTAAATGGCCCTGTAACTCCAGCTGCATCAAATTTCAATTTCAAGAAACCAACAGCCACAGACTCCATTGCCCAATGGACTAACATTATCTGCAGATTTTCACTTTAGGCACAGAAAGACATCCTTCCAACCAAACATAAACCAAAATCCTTACTTCATAACTAGCCTAAAATCTCCACAGAACAGAGACAAACCTTAAAGAGAGAGCCCTCTCTGATTACAAGTTGGGCTAGAAACTGTAATCCAAAGATTGGTTAGTGGTTACCCCGGCCGTATTCCCTTGGGAGTCAAAGGGAACAACCTGGGTGTTAACATAAATGGCGACTCGGCTGGGGACCTCTTCAGGATTTTCTAAATACTATATATTTCCTAGAATTACACTTGAAACCTGAACATCAGTCAAGAAGCTTTTAAAGCTGCTTCTGTTCCAACACTAACAGCTTTAGGGAAGAGCTGATTCAGGCAATCTTCATACTATATATAGCCTTTTCAAAATCGTGTCCAGTCCTTGCAAATATAAAATTTTCCTAAAAAACTCAAAAAACTGGTTTAGAAACTGGCTCCCAAGAAGAATCTTCGGTACACTAGGGCAAATCCTGACCCAAATCCACCCCCTGTCTTTGAAAATCCTAACACAATCCCTAAATTTGTTAAGAAACAGCAAGGGCTAGAAGAGCTTGCTGACCTAAGTCCAGAGACAGTTCACCCCAACCCCATCTCCACTCCAATCAAAGTTCTTTTTCGGTCCACCCCCAATTCCCCCAGTTCATCATCCACATCTCAAAGCCCTCCTCCCACATCTTCATCCACTGCACATACTCCTTTGACCAATACCCTAGGTTCTACTACATCTGTTACCCCTGCTGTACCAATTGTTCCTGTTGTCCCGTTTATCCCTGTTAATCTTGCAAACCCTACAAATATGGCTAACAGATATGCACCTCTGCAATTACCTGCAAATCCTGCAGCTTTACCTCAAGACTACCAATCCAAAATCTCATATTTTGACTCCACTGGACCTTTCACTGCCATTCAACATGCTAGAAGGATGCAAGATCACTTTGAAAACTATGAGATAGATGATGATAGTGTGAGGATGAGAATATTTGTCCAGAGCCTAACAGGTGATGTCCGAATTTGGTTAAGGTCACTTGCTGTAAATAACATCACAACACCTGATGAGTTGTACCATGCCTTTACTAACAGATGGGAGAAAAAGAAAGATCCCCTGCATATACTTGGTGAATATGACACAATCAAGAGAGGTCCTCAAGAGACCGTTCTGGAGTATTGTGCTAGATTCAACAATGTATACAATGCAATACCCCAAAACTTAAGACCTTCTCCTGATTTGGATTTATACAAATTCCCTGATGGATTTGATCCTGAGATAGCATATCAGCTAAAGGAAAGGGCCCCTGAAACCCTTGAAGATGCACAAAAGTTTGCTGTCTCAGTAGAGGCCAACCTAATTGCTAAGAGGAACAGGGCAAGATTAGAAAAAAGAGTTGCCTTCAAAGAAGAGCCCTCAGCCTTTGACCAGAAACTTGATGCAATACTCAATGGTATGAAGAGGTTGGGTGACAGAGTTGAATCTGTGGAGAGAAAGTCATCATGGGAAGCACCACAAAACAACCCTAACAGAAATCCAAACTTTAGGAGAAATCAAAACCCAAATGTAGGCAAGGCTAATGCTGATCCAGAGATCAGGCCTCCTTTCCAGGAAAATTATGCTGAAACATCCACTTCAGATGAACAAGTAGATGACACACACATACACCTAATGGGCCTTGATGATGAGCACCAAGTTTTCCTAAGTCAAGAAGATCATGAAAATGATGACATTGAACAATTCCAAACCAAGCCAGGTGAGTCATTTGACTTCAAACAAGGCTATGACACAGCTGTTTATGAAGTTCATAAACAATACAAACTAAGGAGTAGGACTGTAAACATAACACAGCCTGAAAAAACAAAGGACAGGCTATAGCCTAAGGGTGCCATAGTAACAGAACCAATTAACACAACTGATTCCCTTACCAAGGAGGTAACCATTGAAGAAGTTACTGAAAAACCTCCCTCAACACATAATCCATTAGCTGCATCATCTGTACAGCCTAATCCAAATAAAAAGCCTCAAGAGGTGAATGAAAAACACAAGCCCCAAGATCAATACAAGGATCAAGAAGAAACCTTACTAAACAAGGAAAAGGTGGCCATCCACAACACTAAGGTCCAATCTGAGAAACCTTTTGACTTGGAAGCTGAAATTGGCAAACTGAAAATAGCCATTCCTCTTGCAGAGCTAGCCAAGCATGACATCTATAAACAACAGATTGAGAAGTCCCTCCAACTCACTCAAAGCAAAGACAATGTCAATGTGTTGGATGACACCCCAGAATTGCTGTTTGGTCCAGAAGTTGATGGGAAAACAGCAGGCACAGGGATATTACCTTTTTATGTTAGTTTGCATATCCATGATAAAATACTACACAATGCGATGTTTGACTCAGGTGCTTCTCATAACCTGATGCCAAAATCAGTCATGGAAAGGCTCAATCTGGACATAACTAGACCTTATAAGGACCTATTTTCATTTGATTCCAGCCAAGTTAAGTGTCTAGGTTTGATAAAAGACTTGTGTGTATCCCTGGTCCAATACCCAAATAAAACAATCTTGATGGATGTTGTCGTTACTGATATTCCACCCAAATATGGAATGTTGTTATCAAGATTATGGGGGGCTAAACTTCAAGGTTCCCTTCAATTAGACATGTCATATGCCACAATCACAGTCTTTGGTCAACCCAAGAGACTATATAGAGAGTCACTCATGAAATACATGGTCAGCACTGAGGAAAAGCCTCAAAATTTCCCCATATATGTTGTCCATTCTGACATTGACTCATATATCCTTTTTAATGACAATACAGGTCACACAAACAGTGAAGAACTTCAGACAATCAAAACAGATCAGCATATCAATGAAGGAACCCCTGATATAGAAATATTGGTTGAATCAAAAGATGCAAATGTTCAAGAGGAAAAAACATATGATGATGAGAATAAAACACTCAAACGAGATCAGGACTTTAATGAACAAACTGTTGATCTAGAAACAAAGATGATCCCATCAAATAAAAAGACTGTTCTAAAAATCAAACTGGACAAAGAACCTCAACTTCAACTCACAATTCCATACCACAGAGAAATTATTCAGTCCCCCTTAGAACAGGAGATCTTATGGTTCCTAGAATTTGATGGATCAGTGAACAAATTAGGGGCAGGAGCTGGAGTTTGGATACACAATAAACAAAACAGCCATGCAGAGGGCCGAGCCTATAGACTGAACTTCAGGTGCACTAACAACATGGCTGAGTATGAAGCTCTCTTACTAGGCCTCAAGTTAGTGAAATCCCTACAAGCCATAAGAGTTTCAATCCTGGGAGACTCAGACCTAGTTATCCAACAAGTGAAAGGCAACTTTGTCACTAACGACAAAAGACTGAGGTCCTATAGGTCTGCTGCTACTGAGCTACTAAATTCCTTCACAGAATTTCAAATTGCTAAAATTCCTAGGGCCCAGAATCTTCATGCTCATAGTTTGGCTACATTTGCTAGTACCTGCAAGCTACCTTTCGAGCCCCACGACTGTTTCACAGCTGAGATAAAACACAGACCATCTGTCCCAAACAATGTCAAGGACTGGCAGGTATTTGATGATGATAAACAAATAAACAATTTTTTGACTTTACAGGAAGAGTTTTCAGGTCTAAACATTGACACTGAGACAGCAAGTCAATCACAAAGACTTGAGACAGCAAGTCAATCACAAAGACCTCATAGAGCAAGTCAATCACAAATACAGAGTAATCACAATAACAAAGCAGTATCACCCAAAACAGCTAACCAAATTCTACATCCTACAATCTTCAACAAACACAACATACAAGAAATCCAACAAATTAGTTGTGAAGAGACAGCTGATGATGAAGCTGAAGTTATACATTTGAAGGACAATTTTCTTCCAACAGGGTTAGCTCCTTTAGAAGAAATTTTTGACTCCAATGATGTCCCCAGCAAACCAAAATTGCAGCCCCTCAACAATGCCATAGAAGAGTATAACATTGGGACTCTTAAATAACCTAAAATCATAAAACTGTCTGCTGCATTACCTCCTGACCAAAAGCCTAAATACATTGACCTTTTCAAAGAGTTCCAGGATGTCTTTGCATGGAGTTATGAGGATCTGAAATCCTATGACACCTCTGTAATACAACACACTATCCCACTTAAGCTAGATCAAAAACCCTTTAAACAAAAATTGAGGAGAATCAATCCTATGCTTCTCCCAGCAATGGAACAAGAGGTACAAATAATGCTTAAAGCAAGCATTATAGCACCAATCAGATTCTCTGATTGGATTTCCAACTTAGTCCCCACAAGAAAGAAAACTGGTGAAATAAGGCTCTGTGTTGATTTAAGAAACCTCAACCAAGTATCCTTGAAAGATAATTACCCCTTACCCAAGATGGATCACATCTTGCAGAGAGTAGTGGGGGCCTCAAGGATTTCCCTACTTGATGGGTTCTCAGGCTTCAACCAGATCTTAGTCCATCCTGATGATCAGGACAAAACTGCATTTACAACCCCATGGGGAACCTTTAAATATGTTAAAATGCCGTTTGGGTTGAAGAATGCAGGGGCTACATTCCAAAGAGCAATGGACATTGCTTTTGCCAAAGAAATTCATGACTTTCTTGTCGTTTATTTAGATGATCTCACACCTTTCTCCAAGTCCGACCAAGAGCACTTGAAACATCTAAGGCAGATATTCACAACTTGTAGGAAATATGGAATTTCCTTAAATCCTAAGAAATCCTTGTTTGGTTTGGAGGAAGTTAAACTGTTGGGTCACATTATTTCCAAAGATGGCATCAGAATTGACCCAGACAGAATCTAGGCCATCTTACAAATGCCTCATCCAAGAAATATAAAGGAATTACAAGCCTTTCTGGGTAAAATCAACTTTCTAAGGAGATTTATCCCAAACCTGGCTGAACTAAGCAGATTACTCAATAACATGCTTAAAAAGGATTCAAAAGTAAAGTGGACAGTAGAAGCAAATCAAGATTTTGAAAGCATCAAGTTTTCCCTCACTCAAACCCCAGTCTTAACCAACCCTCAGTTTGATAGGGAATTCATCATTTTCTCCTTTGCTTCCCAACACACAATTGCTATTGTTTTACTACAGAAAGATGACCAAGGAAATGATAAACCCATTGCTTTCTTTAGTAAAGCTCTTAGAGATGCACCCCTCAAGTACCAGATCATGGAAAAGCAAGCATACACTTTGGTAAAAGCTATTAAGGACTTTAGGATCTACATCCTATACTCCAATGTGATAGCCTATGTACCAAGCCCGATTGTTAAAGACATACTTACTCAAGAGAACTTAGAGGGTAGAAGAGGAAAATGGATTGCAAACATTCTAGAATTTGATATTGAAATAAAACCTACAAAATTGATAAAAGGGCAGGGTTTGGCTAAATTAATGTCTGAAACAAATTTCCAAGCCTTGAACATCAACCAACTGGATAGTGAACCGGAGCTGGCAACTCCAAAGATCAATGTAGCCTTTGAACAACCCCCCTAGTATTCTGATATCTGTTATGTGTTACAAAACCTGTGTGCTCCCCCAGGGCTGTCCAGAACTAAATGTAGGTTCCTAAAAATGAAATCTTTAAAATTTTGTGTTATGGATGGCAATCTGCTTTGGAAAATCCATGAGGGTATCATATTAAACTGTTTGATTGAAAATGAGGCTAACAAAATCATGGAAGAATTTCATGCAGGTGAGTGTGGTGGACATTTGTATTGGAAGTCCACTGTGGATAAGATACTGAGAGCTGGTTACTATTGGCCCACAGTTTTCTCTGATGTCAAGAAATTTACCACTTTATGTCATAAATGTCAAGTGTTTGAAGGAAAGAGACAGTTATTGCCACTTCCTTTAAGGCCTATTGCAACAGAGAGACCATTTCAGCAATGGGGCTTGGATTTCATTGGAGAAATTAATCCCTCATCTTCAGACCAACATAGATGGATTCTAACAGCTACAGACTACTTCACTAAATGGATTGAGGCAATCCCATGTAGACAAGCAAATGACTCCACTATCATTCAGTTTCTTGAGACCAATATCCTTGCTATATTTGGATGTCCTGATAAGATAATAACAGACAATGCTGCTACTTTTAGATATAAGAAGATGGTAAGCTTTTGCCACAAATTCCACATTACTTTGGGCCATTCCACTGCATACTATCCCCAAGGAAATGGCCTTGCTGAATCATCAAATAAAATCCTTGTAAACATCATAAAGAAGGTATTGGAAGAAAACAAAAAGAATTGGCATAAGAAACTTGTCAATGCCTTATGGGCAGATAGACTAACAACCAAGAGATCAATTGGGGTCAGCCCATATGAGTTAGCCTATGGATTAGAAGCCAAATTTCCTTCATCACTAGGGATCCTTGTTATGAAACTTCTTCAAGAAAGTCAAGCTAAGCCTAATGATATGCAAAGGAGGGTGAATCAAATTATATGTTTGCAGCAAACTAGAGACCAAGTTTATAACAGAGTTCAAATCTTACAGGAGAAGCTGAAGAAAGATTTTGACAGAAGGACTAAGGCTGAGGATTTCATCATGGGTGACAAAGTTCTCAAGTGGGATTCAAGAAGATAAAATAAAGGAAAACATGGAAAATTTGATTCCCTTTGGAGAGGACCATTTACCATCCAAGCAGTACAAGGAAACAACACTTACTTTCTAAAGAACCTTGATGAAACTGATTTGGATGAAGGTCCTGTGAATGGCAAGATGTTGAAGCACTATGTTGACTACCTTCCATGAATGTAGAATGGCTGTCCCTTGTACATAATTTTCTATGTATAGTGTTCTCTTTAAGCATGTGAATAACTTAGTTTCAAGGATCTTGCAGAAGCAAGAAAAGGCTGTAGTTCAGCAAGTTCTATAAATATGACAATTTACAATTTTGAAGGTTTCAAGAATGAAAAACTCCAAGTTTTGAAAGAGTAGTCAAAGCGCCAAGGCATGCTGACCTGCTGTTCTTGGTCTTTTCAAGAAGAAAAACCATCCCCATGTGGAGCCACTGTTGGATACCTATACCAATAGGTTTCATATTTCATGATTGGCAAATTCAAATGCGAAATATGCTCTGCTTTGCTGATACAAAGATCCCATATTTCCAAGAGAAGACAAGGTGTGTACATGCCTTCATGTTTACTAAATTTTCATGGATGGTCCAACAGTCTAATCTGGATCATGCCATGTTTCAATTTTCCGTTGTAGAATAGAGAAAGAAGTCTGTCCAAACTGTTTAATCTTGGCAGACCAATAGTTAGGCAGGGAAGCTAAGGTTCCCAACTGCTTAATCTAGGGCCTTGGAAGCAATAAGGGTAGTGCTAAATAGGCAATCAAAAGAAAAAGCCAATGGAAAAGAAAAGGCACATAAGGGTCTGCAAGTCCAAGTGCACCCTCCAAGAAGACACAAAAAATGTTAGGCAAGTAGATGGGTAGGTAGATGGGGTTTCAGAAGTGGTATTCCTCTCAAACTGAATCTTGCTGGTCAATATAAGGAAAACAACACAATGGAGCATGTATAACTTCATTTTTTCCTTGTGTTACACTCATTAATAACATCCCTACACCAGTTGTGTTTGTGAAAGAATTCAAGGTTTTATGTTGGTTCTGGTTTCCTTTAAGAGCCACATTTCTTGTGCAAAATTCTTTTCATTTTGATCTACTCCCTAAGCTAAGTGGTTTCCAAATAAACTTAGTGGTATCACTCCTCATTCACCTTTTCCCTCCATATTAACCCCTAACTTCTATTATCTAAATTCCCTATGTCACCCTTTCCCTACTATTATAACACTATCCATGGTGTATAAACCCCAAACATTCTATAAATATCCCCCCCCCCCCTTGGCTTTATTGCCATATGTTCACTACTAGGGAATCAAATTGACATCTGGTCAGTTTAAGAACCCAAGCCTTATCTCTTTTCCTCCTTCAGAAATCATGTAACCTATTCAAACCCTCCATTTGCTAAAACCTTGTAAAAAACCCATTTTCACCCCTAACCCACTCAAACAGAAAAATTACATAAAAACCCACTTTTTCTGACTTATCCAAAGTTCTCGAGCGATGAGAAATTTCATAAAAAATACATTGAAAAACCATGCAATTCGCCAATTTTCCAAAGTCCCGCTGGGCACGAATTTCATAAAAAATCAATATTTTATTGCCCGCACGATGCTGTATCGTCTGGACAAGTCTTTGACTCGTCGACCGTCCGATTGGGCGCCTTTCATCCAACGGCCCACATGCATATCAGACCGGCCCCGACATCTGTAAGTTAGCTTCTGATATCTGTCCGAGGGTGACGTCAGGCCTCGGCCATGCGTCGCCCCCACAGCGTATCAGAGGTCCCTCTGCAACTCCGCTTTCGTATGAAAGGTGGTGCGATATCATACCGCCTACGGTTTCCGGTTTCCACCAATCCGCCTGCCAACGTCACTACCAGCATCATTGCTACGTCATCGCCGCGTCTGCGCCCTCATCCGCCATTGCTCCACCTATTTGCCACCTCACCATCCTCGTGGACCACTCATAAGCCGCCACGTCACTTGATGACGTCATGCTGACGTCATTTGACCTTGATCCCACCCGATGACGTCATGCTGACATCATCCGAAAAAGGCGCCAATGTTCCAAAAAATCCATATTTTGGCCAAAATTTCACGTTTTTTGCACTTTTTGCAAAAACAACTGTGGTGTCTTCTGCATATATTTTACATCCAAACTCACGCCAACTTGCTGAATTCGACCTGGAGACCATCGACGCGCCAACCCAACTGCATTTGTGACCGGGACTGTCAGTGTACTAGGTATTTATCCTTGTGAGTCCTCTCTGTGCCTGATTTTGTCTGCAAATCGACTAAATTAACTTAAAACACAAAAAAAATGCACAATTGACCGGCAAATCCATTGGGCCTAGTTCCCATTCGAAGTTACAAGGTCGAAATTCACCGGCTAAGCCTTGTTTACTAAAGCTTTCACAAAACCTGCATTCTGTTCATGCAATCGTGAACAAGGAACCCGAACTACACCTAATTACCGTGAAAGAGTCTGTTAAGGACAAGTATTTGCCTTTTTTAGTGCTTTGTGTAGTATTTCAATTGCTGCAATTTACCCTTTGTCCTCTATTTCTCAATAAAACAATTCTCTTTCCAAGAAACTTTCTTTTCTGTTACTCTGCACAGTAACACTAATTTACATATCAGCAGAGTTTTAAAGTAACTATCGATACACCAGTAGCACCTGTGGCCCTCAATATTTCCCTTTTAAATGCCCCTCAGAGAGAATTGGAGTGGCAGGCATTAGCAGATTTGGATTATCAAATTTCAGAGGAATTTATAATGAAAAGTAAGTTCCACATCCACCTGTTAAATGAATTAAAGGCCAAACATGAGACTGGAACAGATGTATTGGGCATTTGGGATTCCTTCCTCCCAATCTTCAAGCTTCCTCAAGTCAATCAATTTCCTAACCTAATTCACCTATGTGCTGATGGTTATGATCCCACTCAGAGAGCTGTGCTTGACCCTTCAGGCTCAGTTGTTTTCTATATTAGCCCTGAGGCCATCAGAGAGATGGTGCAATTCAAAAATGAGAAGAAATTGGTTCCTCTATCTTTGTTTGATCTGATAAATCAAGGAGCTAAGATGTCAGATGCTCAGATCACCAAGTTGGACCAACTATATATTAAATCTGATACTGTGCAGTACCCTCCCATTTTGCATGTTTACCTCAATCCATTGGGCAGGGAACTTGCAGATATGATTACTCCCATTCTGGGTTATAACTCAATTGAGTATATTGATGAAACTGTACTGG
This sequence comes from Pinus taeda, assembly GCA_000404065.3. NCBI lineage: Eukaryota > Viridiplantae > Streptophyta > Pinopsida > Pinales > Pinaceae > Pinus > Pinus taeda. Next base: position 43,140 of record APFE031001473.1, on the reverse strand, counting down.
TAATGATGCTCATGTTTTCCCCTGGTAAAACTCCAATCTGCTATGACTATGCCACCTATATATCAGACAAAATGCATGAGCAATTGATGAACCTATCAAGGGAA
>APFE031001473.1:0-37257 GCA_000404065.3 Pinus taeda | reverse complement strand
ATGCTTCAGGTTCCAATATGATTTTTCCTTCCTTGTCAAGTTCTGGAAATATTGTTGGAATTGGGATCTTCGACAACTTTTGAATGAGTTCCCACCCTGCTTCACCATTCTTCCATTCATCCCTTGCTTTGTTTATCAAATTTGGTTGGATAATTATATCAACCTCTACCATTTATGCAACCATATGTTCAATTTCACTCCTTTGGGCATATGGATATCTATAAGGCCCGATGTTTGGAGGAACACTTCCTGGAATCAAATGAATAGCATGATCATGATCATGAATACATGGGAGACCTTTGGGAGTCTCAAATACCTTGGAATGATTGTCCAAGACTTTTTGGAGATCTAGAGAAATAGATTATTTTGATGTGGGAACCATTAGCAAAGATAATTGTGCAATTATGCCTCTTTGTTCTTTCTTTAGAAGCTTTGTCATTCCATTAGAGATGATTATCTTTCCTGGTTTCCCTGTGATACCCCTTAATTCAACTTCCTTTCCTTCCGAAGAAAATTTCATGAAAGGTTCTTGAAAATTAAAAGCTATTGTACCCAAGGATTATAGCCATTGGACTCCTAGTACAACATCAGCACCACTCATTGGAATGGAAAGCATTGGGCTATTTAATACATATTCTCCCATGGATAGCTTGATATTAGGGCACTTTCTAGAGCAATTTATTGTTCCTCCACTTACAATCGTCACTTGACACTCTAGTGCTGGATATAGGAAGCAATTCAATTCCTTGGCTATCTTACAATGAATAAAATTATGGGGGTACTACCTGAATCAATCAACACTATTACCTTTTTCTTCTTGATATATCATTCTATCATTATAGTTTGAGGAGTGGTAATTCTGACCAATGCATTACAAGATATGGTTAGATTCATTTCTTCTTTTTTTGGGGTTGGTTCCTGGTGAGCATCTTTTTCTTTTGATGTTTCTTGATACTTTTCTTCCTGGTATTTCACTGCTTGAACCTTCTTCTTCTTGACATGTCCTTCTATCTTGAGAGTTTTAGGAGTGGTAATTCCTGCCATTGCAATACAAGATATGGTCAGATTCATTTGTTCTTTCTCTAGGGTTGGTTCCCTGTGTATATCCTCTTCTTTTGATGTTTCTTGATCCTTTTCATCATTAGGAGGCCTTTCTTGTAGTAGCTTTGTCCCACCTTCCTTCAAACCTTCCATGTTTTTTCTTCAAATATTCCATGCCTTTCTTCCAATATGCTTTCATACCATCGATATCAGCTTCCATGGCATAGATAAAACTATTTATCTTTTGCTTCTCTAGAATACAATTTACCCTTATATTCAATTTTTGAAAGTGCTCAATGTGCTCTGCCATTGAACCCTTTTGTTTGAGATTTATCAATTGGATAAAGAAGGTTTTGCTCTTTGTATCCTCATAATGTGCTACCATTTCCTCGGTGAAAATTGACCACGTGACAAGTTGTTTATGAGAACAAAGCCCTTTACACCATAAAAATTGATTTGGTTCTAAATAATTAGATGCAATATGTACCTTTTATAATAGTGGTACACCATGTAGATAAAAATATCTCTCCATCTGTAGTATCCAATTTACCGGATCCTTGCCATCAAACTTCCTCATCCCACTTTTTCTTGATTTTAGGAGCTCGATCTTGGAATGACTGTAACTCTGTAACTTCAGATCTTTAAGTTCTACAATTTTGGCCTTGAATATCCCTCCGAGTCGTCTTTCTAACTCCACAAGTCTGATCGCAATTGGATTCCCGAAGAAATATTTATTCCCAATCTCCCGCAATGACCTAATTATAGATTGGTTCAGTAGAGCGAACTTGTACGAAGTTCCACATGTCATTGTTTCAACCTTAGGACCTGAATCCAATAAACAGAAAACTACAGTCCATCCTCTTTCTGTAACATCTTACGCAATTTCAATATGATGCTCAGAGAAAAATTTATGAGGATTTTCCTAAGGTCACCTATTTCGGATGTAATTTGGGAGCCTGCAAAAACCCTAAATGCCTTGGACTGTATCACCAAAAATATAGTCAAACAAGATCTTAAATTTGGACCCAAGCTTCACCACAATTGCGGGTCAAATGGGTTTTAATTTCATAGTCTGAACCTTCGCAGAAAAGCAATTATAGAAAAAATTCCACGATGACCTGTTTGAGATGGAATTATGGAGTTTTCAAAAACCCTAACTTCCTCAGATCATATCTCCGAAAATGTAGTGAGAGAAGATCAGAAATTTGGACTCGAGGTTTAGAACGATTTTGACTCAAATGGGTTTTTGTTTTAGCTTTTGAAACTTTGTAGCGAAAAAGTTATAGAAAAAATTCCACGATGACCTGTGTGGAGTAGAGAAACCCTAGAATCCAAAGCTCTAATACCAAATGTTATGAAACCAGCGCACAAAAAGTTGGAAAAGATAGTTAAACACCTTCAAAATAAGCCTCTTTGAGGGGAAAAACTCCTTTACATTACACAAATGAATGATTCTTGGATGATACAAATGACAAGACCTCCTTTCTATATATAGGATTCTAAGGGGTCATAATATAATCAAAGCCGACATAACAATAATAATGTAAGGGCACAATAATAACAATAGTGGGCTTCTGTGGGGCACAATAATAACAATATGGGGACTACATGGGCACAACAATATAATAAGCGGGTTTTACTAATAACAGTAAGGGGTTACACTAGTAGTATAGGGACCTAACATGCCCCTTGCTTTTTCAATTTGGGAACCCCTCTGCCTAAACCTCTTAGAAATCACCCCTCCTTTAAAATTTGTCTTCCTCCTTTGCGCCTAATAATAACTATCAACCCTGTTCCCTCCACTCCAATCTGCACCTGTCAAGTGTCACATCGCTTCCAACTCCACTCTCGTTGCTTTCACATCCCTTTACCTATTATTTAACCGTTATGCAACCGTTCAAGATATAATCGTTGCCAAATTAATTAACCCACTCCGTTAAACGAACAACTTTCAACAGTAAATGGCCTCTCTCATAAAACAAAGCAAAACCCCGTTTAGTCGAACTTTCCTCTACTATTCCATGACGCTGAATGACTGAACCTGCTACTACAACTAGTTATCAAGCCAAGCAATTTTCATCCAACCAACTCCTGGGTAATTACAGTTTTCCATTTCATTTCTTTTCAACATGTCTTCGAAAGGTAAATCGAAAGCCACAGTGGAAAACCCTGTTCTTCCCTTTGTGATTGACGAGACCACCAGCCCTTAGTTGATCAACAGTACAAAATATCTGAAACCAATTGTGAGTTCAATCTCTATGAACTCCACAATTGGTTAAAATAAAAATATGTTGATCTCAGGGACGAATTGAGTTTGTGGGACTCCTTCCTACCTCCATTTGTTTTTCCACAAACCCACCATTTTCCAGAATTTGTCTCATGTTGCCATTTTAGGTACATTCCCAGTCAAAGAGAAATTGTAGCCCAGAATAATGACATCTTGTTCACAATTACCCTTGACTCCATATGTCAAATGCTTCAGATCCAAAATTCAACCTCTCTGAAACCCTTTTCAATAGATTCCCTCATGAAACTCTACAAAAACCTCACTTTTCCCGATAGAGTCAAAATTTTTGAGACGTTTGTACCTGAGAATGTACAAATCCAAAAAAATAACCCTCCTTATCCATCGTCAATGTTTCCTAAAATGAAAAAACAAGTAATTTCTATAGTTTCTTGTTTATTGGGCTATCAAACTGATCAATGGGTTGATGAAGCCATTATATGATTTCTATCAGTATTCTCAATAGGAGAAAACCCTTCAGTTATTTTTCATTACAATGAATTCTTAGTATAGGTCATCCATGAATAATTCCTTGAGTTTTCTATAGAAGGAGTCTTCAAGCAAGCTTCAGTTTTAGTTTACTTGTTCTTATTCCATCAAGAAGATAGATTTCAATTTCCACTATAGAAACTGGACGAACAGGGAAATGCACAGTCAGTGATTCTTTGGACTTTCTTAGTAAGGAAGGATACAAATGAATTCACATTCAGTGATTTTGTGGACCGATTTTTGTACATATTTTCTTGCCTACTTAACAGTGATGCTGAACTTAGAATTGGACCTGAGATTAAGAGAATTCTATATCTCAGTGAATAAACAAATACAGGTGATTGGTACCTGTATCAAAATTACACTGAGATTAGAGTGTATGGATGCGAGTTTCCTCCATATAGATTGCCTAAATTTGTTCCTATAATAATTTTTGAATTAGAGTATATTAGGAAAATGATAAATATGGATGAGTTGCACTTTGTGACAACTAAAAAGAAATCTCAGTTCAAAGTCAAAACACAGGTTGGGCCTTTCATTTGTAATGCAAGAACAACAACAAAAGAAGCAGATCTTCTCCTCAAGCAAATGAAATTTAAACTCAGTTTCACTTGGTCATATGATCCTTTAGGAATAATCTCAAATTTGAGAGTAGAGCAAAAAACTACTCCTTACACTCATACTCCTAGACCTGAAATTGAGAGATATATGAATCAAGATCAATGGCAAGAAAATACATTACAGGGGGCAGAAGAACAATTACTTTCTACTACAACATAACAGATTCCAGTGCCACAAGAAAAGTAGGATAAAAGACAAAGGGAGGATGTTTCCCCTTCAATCTTAGAAATTCAGGGGAAAGAATTCCAAATATACAAAAAGAGGTAGAAAACGAATCCAACAAGAGAGTGTTTGTAGGAAGAAAATGTACAGTCTACAATAGTCTTGACAGGGCCTTATACCTCTACTTTCCCTCAAAATGAAGACATTTTCATAGGGTCGCCATCATCTTCAGCTTCTCAAGAACCACAGGAAACATCTCAATTAGGAGAATTGGCCCATGATCAAGCTGAACCAAATATATTTGCAAGGTATAAGGAAATAAAAAATAAGACTGAAATTATGAAAGCAACAACCTATTATCAGTTCTGGAAACAAAAAACTTCATCACAACACAAAATTCTCTCTGCTTTTGATACTAAGAAAGGAAGAATGCAGATAGCTTTCCTTGAAGCTGAAGTTCCTTTTCCTAAAACTGCAGAGGACTACAAAAAGTATATCTTTTGTTTTAACATTGACCAAATCCATCCTATTGATCAGATGGATTTGCACAAGCAAATAGGTGAAATGTTGTATTCTACCTTGACAAACTCAACAATGGAAGCATCTAGACTTCAAGCTTCAATGAACAATATTTAGTCTCAATTAAAATTAGAAAAAATATCTTCTTTAGCTAAAGACACTAAGATAAAGACTTTAGGGGATTTAGTGCTTAGACTGGGATATGATCCCAGTAATGTAAAAGTTGTCGAGGAGATCATTAAGATAAAAAATGCTGACATTACAGCCCTAAAGAAGTAGCTGAAACTCCCATCTACTAAAGGTCAACAAACAAAGGAAGTTGGTCAACTAGAAAAGGAAAAAGAAGATATGTTCAAAATTATCATTGAACAGAAAGGACAAACTTAAATAAATGGAGACTGAAATAGAAAAATTGCTAAAGGAGAAAGAACAGTCAACTAAATTAGCTATCTATTGATGGTGTTGGACCCACCAACATGTTAGGGGATCTCCGCGGTAAGAAGTCCCAATTAAACATCAGACCGTTTGGTGTAGGAGTCCCAGCAGTGGGTCGTACGGTATGGCCTTGACTGCGGTTTCACACAGAGGCAAGTAAGATGTCATTGTTGGTAGCAAGGGTGTGACATATGCAGTAAGTCAAGGAAGGTGCATGAACAGTTCTAACACACAGAAAGTGGGGTGAGTATGCCCCCTGGAAACCTATAATAGCACGCAGCTTGGAAGGGAACACACGAGCGAAGATGCATCACAAATTGGAAAGCAAGTTAGCTAACAATCCAAAGTGATGGTTACACCAATCAACACATTTCAGTAATATTCATACATACTTATATTGAATAGTCCATACATGCATGCGTAAGTAAACAAATAAATATATCATTTAGAGTAAACAAGATAGCTGCAATACAATACAACATATGCATGAAACGTGCTAGCTCTGTTATATTAAGAAGTGTAAGTTCCAATCATACAATACATCCATGTCCAACCACTAGTTCCAACAACGGAATGTTACAGTCATAACCACTTGCTCCTCCAAAGAGATATACTAGCTTTGCACAATGGAGAAGCCAAGGCTCGTTACAATATTGTCCAAGCTCTCTCTAAGATACTTCTATCGTAAGCTTGGCTGACCAAAAGCCTATACAATGAGTTATGAGGGACTATTTATAGCAAAGGGTGAGGTGACCCTTGACATTCCCCTTTGTGACAGTTCATCTACCCTCATGACTCTTCATCTACTCCATGACTGTTACATCCAACTATAGACACTTGAACTTCCACTTGACAAGACGTTACATACATTCTGGACATGTACCAATGTGAGACAAAATGGATTGAGCAAGCCATGCAAGACATCACTAACACTCGGACCGTTGTGGTGAGACCCACTCTTTGACATCCTTGTGATGGTCAATGGTGGCGAACTAATTCCAAGCTTGATCGTCCGTGATGGTGTTCGTGCGCTCAATGGTGACATATTGCTGAAACAAACTCTTGCCTCCGTTGCATCTGGGTACACTGATATGGCTCTTCCATCCAACTTGTCTGATAGCATTCGCATGGTTGTCTTGGGTGCGACCAGACCGACAACATGTTGATGCATAGTGTCTTCGCTAATCTCCAGGAATGTGTTGGTGGTCGTGTGCATCAACTTGTCAAAATACATGTTCAGCTCCAGTTGGACTTGCTTCTTGTCTTCCCTCGGTGAGTGTGCCAAATGGGTGGGATCGCATCGCATGCATGCGCACAATGACATGCATGCTGCTGAATTCCCTTGCATGCGATCAACGACACTGATCACCTTGTCTGCTATGTGCCAGCTGTTGGGATGGATCTATAACTTGTACGGGCGTAGTTTCTTCCATCTGTGCATGTTGTGCCCCCTGCTATACCTGTTCCTGCTACAACTCATTCTCTCATCTGTGCAGCTCATGTTCTTCCTTGAGTTGCTTCTTCAACACATGCAACTCCTTCTCTGTTCCGTTCTCTGCCTTCATGCGATCTTCATGTTGGGTCGTCACCTCATAGCCTCAATCTCCAAATCTGCTTTCGTCATGAGCGAATCTGCTTTGAACTTGCAGCTTTGCTCTGCCTCTATGCTGTCAACAACCTTCCTCGTGCATTCATCACGCGTGGGTATGCTACCTTCTGTTGCTGCTGATGGTGTTGCTCGTTGTGATGTTGTTTCCATTGATCTTTATTTCCTTGTCCATTAACAACTTGATGTCTTTTTGGATAGGCAAGTTCATAGACACTTGATCAATTGCTTCCCCAATTATGCTCTTAAAAGTGTCTTTGACTCTGCTCTCCTGGAAGTTGTTGTACTTGTGCTACTGAGAGACAGACGAAAACCTGTGATGAATGGAGACATAACAACACTCATGGCAAGCAATCTGTAAGTCAAAACCAAAGCAAAATTCAGGACTAACTTGCAACATACCTGTGTGATTGAACGTGAAGGTTGCGCAATTTCCGCTGGGAGGTCGGGAGATTGACTGCCAAAATTGCGCAAGGCATAGTCCGAGCTGTCAGGAGGCTAACTGACTATTGGAACTACGCAATGCACAGTCCAGCCTGGCCTACTGAGGACTAAAACTACGCAATGCGCAATTTCAATCAGAAGTGACATGCAACTAGCAAACTGCATTGCATAGTTTCTGGGGCCAGTAGGACACTGCCTCCAAGAATTGCGCAATTCAATCCTAGAGGTCAGTGTTGGGCTAGACTTGCAGATTTTCTAGAGGGAAGGCAGAGCCTTTGCTTCCAGAAATGCGCAATGTTATCCGGGCAAGGCACGGTCCGGGCCAAGGCAACCCATACTGATCGACGGGCGACTCAAAACATGAGAAGTCTGAATGCATAATGAGATGAGTGCAAACAAGGGTGAATGATCATACATGCAAACAACAAGTGCAGGATTCAGAAAAGGGGAAAGCATGCATGTGTGTGAAGCGATTCGCTACAGCAACAAAATTATGTGTAAAAGTAGAGTCATGCATGCACTCACTAAAATTACGCAGACAACACACTTGAAGCAAAACACAAAAAGTGACAGAAACGTAGTGTGAGACATGAAAAGCGGGCTTACCCTGAAACAACTGAGTTGAATGTGCCGACGACTCCTAGATGCAATGTGGGATGTCAAAGCTGCAAGGTCAATGTGAGGAATGATCTTTGCAACGTCTAGTTGATGAGTTTTGATACAATTGAGGTTGTGACATGCATGCCACAAATCTAGGAAAAGTGACACTTGGCTGGAGGTTTCTGAAATGACCCTTGCATGTAACCTCCATTTGCCAAAAATAGATCCCTGAATCAAGGGATTCCTTTTGCATGTTTCTTTTTCTATTCCAGGAAAAAGTAGCCTATGCATGCAAGTCAAGTTTTCTTGGTCCCAGGTGGAACCGGTCAACTCAATGGCACATGCAACAACTTTCTTAGTTGAGGGGAAAAATTGTGCATTTCTGGGAGGGAGCTAGGCTGGCTACCTAGAAGGATTGCACAAATTCTGGGTTGAGCAGCTGATTGCTGCCCATAATTGCACAATTTCTAGGCTGAGTAGTCCTATTGGGTTAGATTGCACAATTTTTCCAGTGAAGGGTGATAGGCGGATTTGCGCAATTATGGAGCCCAATAGGCTCCCAGACATGATTGTGTAATTTCTGGAGGTATGGTTGGTTCCCCTCCAGAATTGTGCAATTTCTTGAGGGAGTTGCTCAGCAGCTGGACCAAGTTCGGAGAAACAACCTGTGAGGGGGATGCAACAAGCTATCATGCACAGACTGGCCGTTTGCTAGAAAATCACTGAAGCTTGTGTACTTGACAAGGCAAGACATGCTACTGAGGAAGGTTGGTAGGGAGGCTCCAAAAAAAAGCTAAGGAAAAAGTTTGGAGGGTGGTTGTAGCCGCTACAATATAGTCATTCCTCTCACAACAGTTCCAATTACAAGTACATCAACAACAGGGGCTTCTACTTCAACAACTACTATAGCAGAGACACAATCTATAGATACATCAGGAGAATTAATTAGAGCTATGGAAAACTTGTCTATCAGAGAGCATGAGATTGAAAAGTTGAAATCATAGTAATAATCTCCAAGAGAAAAAAATTAAAAATGATAATGTGTATTTGTAAGACCTTCAAAAAACTCACAAACTAACTCAGAGAATTGAACTTTTAGAGAAAGAATCTGTCAGGGCACAGACAATTGCACAAGAAAAGGAAAACATCTGGGTAGAGATTAACGAAGCTATGACTAAAATTTGGCCTTCCACTGAAATTATTTTCAAGTAGGAGGAATTGGTGCTGAAATCAAAAGAGGCCATAGAAGGTATAAAGGAAAGTTTGGGTCAGAAACTAGGTGAAGCTACTACCTTAATAACAATCTTTAATTCAAAGACAAAAAGAAGAACTGGAAGAATACGAGATTGCAGATAGAACTGAGACAATTCTTGAGGCAAAAAGAGTTCTTACAAAAAGGAATTTAATGCTACAGTTAGAGAATAAATGTCATAACTTGGGGTCTAGCATTCAAAAATTCCATAGAAATTTCAATATACTACATCAAAAGGGGCTTCCGAGTTTAAAGGGATCGGGAGATAAATTAGTTCAGCTAAATGATTATCAAAAAAAGTTACATTCCATAGCAAGAGATAAATAAAACAATTCCACCATAAAGGGAACCATTACAGGGAAATATTTCATGCAAGGTTTGAAGTTCGACTTAATTATCAAAAATGAAATAAGACATCTGTTTATAGTCAAGTCCGCTTTCCAGAAATACACTTAGGTGGATGAAACCTATAGAAAGTTAATCAAATTCTCCACTCCAGATGAAGCCAGATGGGATAAACTATGTTAACTTCTTGAATAAACATGTATTTATCTTCAGAAACAAAGCGACAACCTTTTCAGTCCGAGGAATCACCAAAATCCTTGAAATCGGTGCCAGAGAGCTTCAACAGTTTAATTTTCCTATATTCTTGTACTATTTTTGTAAAGAGTTTTTTTTTTCGGATACTTTGTAGAAACATCTTGATATTTAAAATCAATATATTTTGATGAAAATTGTATAAATACTTCATATATCAAAGTACAAAGGGTTGGAACTGGTATGAATAAAGTAGATCTTTGATGTAAAACTATGCATGTATTGAAGTGATCAATTTCATTAATACGTAAAGTTTGTTCTAAGATTCATGTGTCAGGCAATTGGTGAAGTTTTCTCTCATGTAAAATTGTTATTTTCCCAGTTTTCCATATGTTTTTCTATCTCTATTGTTTAAAGAAGTGAGAGTTGAATTTGTTTGAATACACTCTGCTCTCGCTTTTAAACAATATTTATGTTTTTACTTTGATATTACGTATAGAATTCATCCTATCATTTTCTATATTTGTTTGAATATAAATCTGTTCATTCCATTCACTCCAAAAATTCTTTAAATATCCAAAAGCTTTCCTATCTTGCCCTGTTACATCTGTTATGTCATTTTTGTATTTGATCACCTTGAGACTTATGACTCCATTTCTCAATGGAATTTCCTTGCAGTTTCAACCAAATCTTTGAAAAAACCAAACTCATAACTAGCCTAATATCTTAAATAAACAAATTTAAATCATATAGGGAGATCCCTCTATGAAGTTGGAAGGGCTAGATCCCAACTTCCAAAGTGGTTTTGTGGTTACCTCTGGGTTTCTGTCCACAACCTTTGGAAATTATGGAGTGATAACATTTTGATGACCATACTGGGGTCTTTAGACAAATCTGATATAAATTGATTTTTTTTCCAAGGTAAAAAAATATTTCGAAGCTTAAATCTATTTTAGGTACGTGGATGTGAAATAAATGTTATTAAGGTTGTTTTCCACCAAAATTTCGTTAAATAATATATTGTAGATCTGGATCCTAGAAAGATATACACTAGAGGTCATCCAGATCCTAAACCACCATAAATCGTAGATAATCCTGAAAAAAAACGTATCAGAAAGAATAATTTTATTAAGAGCCAAGAAAGTAATAATCCATTGTCGAGAGTTAATTCTCTCTCTAAAAGTTTTGTAACTGTAGAGGATATTGAATTTAATTTACCTTTTGAGCATAGCCTTTTTCGTACCATGTCAGACAACTTTTTACCTGAGATAGTTTTTGATGAAAGTATTTTGAAACCTTATATCTCAAAGCATCAACCTGTTAATCTAGACTCTGATGAAGATGTTATAAAACAATAAAATAAGCTTGAAGTTTTGGTGACCAAATTAGATCAGGCTATGCAGAAAACTTTTATTCATCAATCATCTAAATCTTCATCTTCTTCTTCTTCTACCTCATCACCAAACCCACTAGTGATTCCCCCTATTACTACCACCGCTCCAGTAATTACCCCCATTACCATTGTACCCATTTCATCTACTATCCCTACCACCACTACACCAACACAACAAAGTACAATCCCACCCCCTTTAATACCCCCCATATCCACATATATTGTTGTTTCATCTTCTTCCCATTCCCATTTACCTGCTTAGGTCTCATCAAATATTTATGTGTTACTCTGGCCCAAATAACAACAAACAGTGTGGTAATGGATATTTTAGTAGCAAACATACCTCCCAAGTATGGAATGTTGCTATCAAGATCATGGGGAGAAAAGTTACAGGGTACTTTGCAAATGGACATGAACTATGCTACCATTACTATTTTTGGTGAACAGAGAAGGCGATACAGGGAAACATTAATGAAATATATGGTTAGCAACCAAGACAAACCAAATAATTACCCCCTGTATTATATGCATGTGGATATAGACTCCTTTATTTTGTATAAGGAAGAATGTGTAGAGGACGAAGTGTCACACTTAGAAGTTGATGAGCAAGATAGAGGAGATAAAATTAAATGATGGGAAACAAGATGAAGAGTTTGAAGCCCTTTGGAACATGGATTTTGATGGGGCCATGAGCAAGGAAGGAGAAAGGGTAGGTGTTTGGATCTCAAACTCACAAACATGTATAGCAAAGGGACATTCTTACAAGCTTAATTTCCAATGTACAAATAATATAGCTGAATATGAAGCACTGATTTTAGGACTACAACTTTTGAAGAGGTTGGGAGCTAAAAGGATTTTTGTACATGGGGATTCCAAACTCATCATTAACCAAATTAAAGGTGAGTACTCAGCTAAACACCCTAGACTAAGGGTCTACAGAAATGCAGCCTTAGATTTTCTACAATGTTTTCCTGAATATCAATTGTCTCTTATTCTTAGAGGGAAAAATATCTTAGTTGATGCTTTGGATACTTCAGCCAGTACTTGTAAGATGCCATTCCATCCCAGTAGAAAATATGAGGTTGAAGTGAAACATAGGAAAATTGTCCCAGATAATGTGAGATATTAGTAGGTAGAAATTTTTTACAGTTAAAAGAAGAGTTTGAGAGTGTACATATTGATGGAGATAATAATGCATATGAGAATATAGATGAAATAGTGTTAAATGAGACCGATGATAATCCTGAGGAATTGGAGATTCTACAATTGAAAGAAAATGTGTTACCAAGGGGATTGGTGCCATTAGAAGAGTTGTTTGATTTTAATGATGTAGCCAAAAATCCAAAAATAGAACCTGTAGGAGCTGAGGTTGAGGACTGTAATATAGGTACAGAGGAAAGTCCTAATGTTGTAATTTTTTCCACATCCTTGCCTCCCAAAGAAAAACATAAGTACATTGATTTATTAAAAGAATTTTCTGATTTGTTTGCTTAGAGCTATGAAGATCTAAACGCATATGATACCAGTAACATACAACATACCATTCCCATCAAAGAAGATCAAAAGCCCTTCAAGCAGAAATTAAGGAAGGTAAATCCAGTTATGTTACCTTTGATAGAAAAGGAAGTTAAAAACTCTTTGATGTGAAAATCATTGCACCCTTAATATTTTCAAAATGGATGTCTAATATAGTGTAACTAAGAAAAAGGACAGGTGAATAAGGCTCTATGTGGATTTCATGAATCTGAACAAACTTTCTCTCAAGGATAACTAACCTCTACCTAAAGTGGATCATATCTTACAGAAAGTAGTTGGTTCTAGTAGAATTTCTTTGTTGGATGGTTTCTCAAGATATAACCAAATTCTTGTAAATCCTAATGATCAACATAAAACAACATTCACCACACCTTGGGGGACCTTCATGTATGTAAAATTTCCCTTTGGCCTTATGAATACAGGGGCCACTTTTGAGAGAGAAATGGATATTTCATTCGCTGATGAGAAGGATAGGTTCATTGTAATTTACCTAGATGACATTACTATGTTTTCCAAAACATTTGAAGATCACATAATACACTTGAGGAAGGTTTTTGAAAATGTAGAAAATATGGTATTTCCTTGAACCCCAAAAAATATCTTTTTGGTTTAGAGGAAGGAAAGCTACTTGGTCATATTATGTCAAAAGAAGGTATCAGAATAGACCCCAACAAAGTTGAAGACATATGAGGATTGATCCTCCCAGGAACAAAAAATAAATTCAGTCTTTCATCGGTAGGGTAAATTCCCTGAGAAGATTTATTCCAAACCTGGTTGAAATCTTGAGAGCAATCACAAACATGATGAAGAATTATACTGAGATAAAATGGAATAGTGAGGCTAAAAAATATTTTAGTGATGTAAAGGTAGCTTTGACAACTGTTCCTGTTTTAATTAGCCCTGATTTTACTAAAGATTTCATGATTTTTTCTTTTGTATCTGAACACACCATTGCAGCAGTTTTGTTGCAAAAAAATAGTGAGGGACATGGAAAACCTATAGATTTCTTCAGCAGAGCTTTAAGAGGTTCCTCCTTAAGGTTAAATATCATGGAAAAATAAGAATTTGATTTAGTAAAGGAACTGAAAGCTTTAGAGTGTACGCTCTACATTCGCATACAAATGCATTTGTTCCAAGTGTTGTAGTGAAAGGCATCCTCACTCAGACTGATCCAGATGGGAAAAGAATAAAATGGATTGTAGTAATTTTAGGATATGACAATGAAATAAGACCTACTAATCTCATTAAAGGTCAGGGATTCACTAAGCTAATGGTTGAGTAAAATTTCCATGCACTAGACATAAATTTTATAGCTTCACTTGATGAACATGAAGAAATGGCGACTCCACAGGTATCATAAGAATTTTCTAACTCTCCTTGGTATGCAGATATTATGTTTGTTTTACAAAATTTACAAGCTCCTCCTAGTTTAACAAAGACAAATCTAGATTTATCAAGATAAAGGATTTGAAATTATGCATTTTAGATCAGATTGTGTATTGGAAGGATGTTGGAGGTAATTCTTTATTGAAGGATGAAGCAGACAAGGTCATGGAATAATTTCATCAAGGGGACTGTGGAGGACATTTATACTAGAAGGCCACAACCAAGAAAATCCCGAGGGCTAGTTTTTACTGGCCTACCTTGTTTGCAGATGTTCATAAGAGAGTTTGAACATGCCATCAGTGCCAAATATTTGAAGGAAAGAGAAAACTTTTTCCCTTACCTTTAAAGCCCATTGTTTGGATGGGGTCCCCTAGGTCAGTTTTGGGATTAAAAACCCAAGTTTTGATGTAATTTTTGTGAAAAGATGTAAAGTCTCAGCGATTTGTGGATACAGAGCATGTAGGTAATTAGGAGTAAAAGGGATTTTATCCCCTTGTCTATGTAAAGTTGAGTCAGTTTTGATATCCACCCATGGTCCACGACCATGGGATTGTATAAGTAGGTGTTTCTTAGAGAGTCTAAGGCATGATATGATGATGACGGTTGTAATGGTTCAATAGGAGATAACGCAGAAAAGTCAGTCATAGAGGAGAGAGAGGCCTAGAATAGCGTCCATAGCTGAGTGCGTGGACCCTTGTAGCTGAGTGCGCAGGGTAGTCTTGAGTCTATAACACCATAGTGAATATTAATAAATAAAATTGCTGAAGAATTCATGTGTTTATCTGTTTACTTCTGTTTAATTATGATTGTGATATATGTTGTGATTGAATAAGGTCTTTATAAAATATTGATCTATTGATGCGCGACTTTATGGGATAAGTCTTAATGACTGTATGCAATGCATGTTAAGTACTTTCGCGAAGATTGTAATTCATTTTGTTTTGTTTATTAAATACTTAAGTAGATATGCGCGAGCTCAGATCTAGTGTTATTTCCTTATGCATGTAAGTGGATGATTCAACTATTAAGGGTCCGCAAAGACCTATCATAGACCTGTGCAAAGGTCTAGAGATCGTTTAAAGGAAGTTGCAGTACTGATCCCTAGGGGCTTATAGATATGCATGAAGGCAGGTCTAGGGCAATAAAAGGCATCACTTTGATCTCTGGATGCAGAAACTTGGTTCCAACATCCCCCCATATTGCTTCGGGTGAGACTTCAGCCTGCGCAACACTGGTTGATGCCGAAAGGGCTAGTAGTGCAGGGTTTTTTGGCACATTTAACTCTGAACTTGGGTCAGGACCCCCTAAGCCAACAAATGGTTTCATTGCCAGGACCAGGATCTTCTTGAAGGAGATGTGTAATGCCGCATCACTGGAATCCGACCAAGAAGGAAATTGAGAATTGGTTGGATAGGAATATTCACGAATTCATGGTGCAAGAGAACAAGAATCCATGCCTGTCAAAGGAGCAGTGGTTGGACAAATATTTATATATGAAAATACACGAAATTTTCTTCTGCACCTTCCCTATCGAATTATACAAGTGGATAGCTAAGTTGGCAGATGGCCAAGGGAAGTGGAAGCTTGATGGTCCAATAGTGTGGACTCCAGAATTGATACAACGATTAGAAGCCTCTGAAGACAAGATCACGCACGCTGTCGACCACTGGTTCGATTGGATTATAGGAGGATTTGTTACAGAGTTCGTGGTTGATACCTCAGTCAGCTGCAACGAAGCAGAGTGGTGCTTCTTCAAGGGACCGCGAGGTAAGTATCTGAGATCTTTGAATACCTAGATTAAGATGCTCTTGTGTGAAAACTGGGTTATGCAATTGCCTTGATGTTTGGAGCTACGTGAAGTGGAAAAATCTTCATAAATCGAGAGAAAGTAGGTCCTGAATCTAGCTCGTTGATTGGAGCTCTTTTGAGTGACGACGAGGGAATGGTACAGGCCTCACCGCGGAGTGTTTTCTAGCTGATAAGACAGGGTTTTCCATAGATACATCATCCATCCACTCCACCTCCACCTCCACCTCCACAACATACACCTTCACCCACACCTCCGCCACCACCATCGTCATTCAACATGTCAAACACAATGAAACTGCCAATTTTCAAGGGTATAGTGAGTGAAGATACATATATGTTCTGGGTTGTTGCGAATGTTGTGTGGACAACACAACAGATCACTAATGACAACATAAAGAAGGCACAGTTAGTTACTGCTCTACAGGATCACGCACTGACATGGTATATTAAGTATTGTTCTGATCCTCATGTGGCCATGCTAGCAGAAACTAAGGCTGCTTTAAATAAAGAAGTTAGTAAACCTGAGTTTGACTCACAGTCGGTAGTTAGATTTAAGGAGATCACAATGAGGGTCGATGAAACGCCTTGGGAGTTAGATCAAAGGTTGAAATGTGTGATCTGTGAAGCTAATATACAACTCACAGATGGTTAGCACCGTGAGTGGTTTATAGCCTCGCTTCTTCCCCACCTGAGGATTGCTCTCTTGCAGCAGAAGATAGGAACTCAGGCAGAAGCCGTGGAAATCACGATGAGGTTGCAGGCGATGCCCATGCAAGATGCAACCTTGGGGGTACAGTAGATTCACTCCCATTTGTAGAACCTCTGATTAGAATTGCAGAGCTTGAAGAAAGAGAAGGAGACTAAACCAGAGGTGTGTGAGGAATCCTAGTGCCTAAAATGTAAAAGCCAGGGGCATGATAAAGACCACTATCCCATATTTGCGACCTATATCACAAGAGGGGGACAAATTCCCTTGAGGACAAAAGCTCCAGCAGGGCTGAGTATGGGGGCCGCACTATGGTGTTCTATTTGTCAGGTGGCTAGAAAATACACCACGGATAATTTTCATTTGCTTCAAAAGTTCGTTTAGACACCACAACAGTTGTTCTGCAAATTTTGCAAATCGGCGGGCCACGATGAGCGCCAATGTCATAGCTATGAATTGATGATGGAAAGAACACCTAACTACCGAATGCAAGCAGAAGCTCGGCTTCCAGAGCAAGGCGTTGGAGGAGCGCGCAGAGGATATCAGGGATGGGGACAAGGCTAAGGAGGAGGAGGACCTGGTAGAGGTTGTGGACAGGTTATTTTCTATAACTGTGGAATGCCAGGGCACTAAATGCGGGAGTGTCAGAATTAGACATGCCTGTTGTGTCAATACTGCAGCCAATTTGACCACACTATAGAAGAATTCCCTGTGTTGATTGCTAAGATGCAGGAGAAATAGGTGTAGCCTCAGCAACCTACACAGAACTTACAAATGATGAGAGTTGAGCCCCGGAGGGAAGATATGAATGTGAATATCATGCTTAGAAATGGGATAACAACTAGGGATGATAAGGGAAAACAACCTGAAAAGGACTGATGGGTTCACAAGGCCCTAAAGAAGGAAGTCGGTTTTGATCTAGAGCGCGTGAAGGAAACATTCATGGAGGCAAAGAAAAGTTTCGTTGAGACATCTACCTCAGGAAGCCAGAACAAAGTACTAGACACTAGCGTTCATATAGAGGTTTGTCCCTTTGTGCTTACCACATTCTTAGAAACCTGCATGAAGTTGTTGCGCAATAGGAAAGATGTGAAAGGCCTATAGGAGTTGATAAACAAATGTGTCGGTAAAGAAAACAACCCTGATGGACATCGCGTAATTAGAAAAATTGGAAAACCTAAGGCAAGAATAGGGTGGGAGATGAGGCTCACTACGCAAGTAGGAGGTTATGAGATGGACCAAGTCATTCTAGATCTGGGGTCTGACGCAAATGTTTTGCCTAAAAAAACGTGGGAGAGAATGGGGAGACTTGCACTACAGTGGTCTTCGATCCAGCTTAGAATGGAAAACCAGTAGAATATCATCCCTATGGGATGCTTACATGGAGTAAAAATGGATATAGAAGGTGCGAGCGCGCTGGATGATTTTGAGGTACTAGAGATTGTTGATGATAGTAATCCATACCCTGTGCTCCTCGTAATTGATTGGGCCATTGACATGAATGGGGTGATCAACTTGAGGAAGCGAATAATTTCATTTGAAAGGAGATCGCTTCGAGTTGTAGTACCATTGGACCCTGCAGAAGGACCGTGCTATACTGAACCGGTCTATGACTATGAAGAGATGATGATGACTTGGACCAGATCTACAAAATAACAATGCGAGATCAATATTGGATTAATATGACAACATATGGACAGATTGCATGGGACTAGGTTTCCTGTACCTTGGATTCAGATGAAGAGTTGGAGCATTGGTAGAACTGACTACACGAAGTATCTACACTACGATGTAACATGATGACTAAATCCCTGTGTTATCTCTCGTTGGAGGTAAGGAGCTTACACTATTATGATGGTTTAACTAACGTAGATAAGTTTTTGGATGCATTTGAGCACGAAGTCGCTCAGAATCATTGTTTCCAAGCACTAGTTTTGGCTCTACGCACTACACCCACATGATGGTGGGGTATGCACAACGATAACTTTGATGAATGACGAGACTATATAAGAATGATGAGGTTACGGTTCAGTCGACCTAACCTTTGATTGCTTGAGAAATATGATGGGAGGAATGATTCACATGATCATCTAGTGAAGTGGGCTAAAGCTTATGGAACGGAGCCACAACCGAAGTGGGTACACTTGGTTTTCCATACTTTATAAACAATCCCCATGAATTGGTAATTGGAGACAGAGCTTCGCCATGGCACAAAAAAGTGGGATATATTGAGGGAAGGATTCTTAATGACCTTCAGTTTTGAAGATGAGTTCGAGATCATTTATGAAGCCTTGCAGGAGGTTAAGGCAGTGCTCATTAGAATATCATAGGAAACTTTGGAATGGGTTTAACCAGATTGGAGCACCCAGCTGCACCATGCATTGGAATGCTATAATGTGACCATTGAGGGGGAGGATGAAGATCCAAGAAATATTAATATTCCAAAGGCCGAAGGGCATCGCGAAGTTGAGGGCCTGCAGATAGAGAACCCAGACATCACCACGCCATTGAAAACCAAGCAAGTGCACATTGGTACTAAAGTAGAGGAAAAATTTGTAAAGATTGGGGATTACTGGGATGATGCCATAGTGGATAAAGTTGCTGAGTTACTCCTCAAGTACCAAGATCTTTTTCCTACCAATTTTTCGGACCTAAAGGGCATAATAGGCAACTTGGGTGTTATGAATATTACATTGAAGCCAAACGCGAAGCCTATCAAGCAGAGGACGTATCGCCTTAATCCCAAATACAAGGAGAAGGTTGGCTTGGAGTTGGATAAGATGCTAGAAGCAGGCATCATCGAACCTGTGGAATAATCTGAGTGGGTGAGCCCGATGGTGGTTTAGGAGAAGAAACAGAAGGGAGAAATAAGGATTTGCGTAGACCTGAGGAAACTTAATGATGCCTGCATCCATGACCCATTCTCGACGCCATTTATAGATGAAGTATTGGACAATGTTGGAGGGTAGGAGGCCTATTCGTTCACTGATGGGCTTTCAGGGTACCATCAGATCAAGATTGAGCTAGAAGATAGGAGAAAAACAACCTTCACGACAAAATGGGGTTGTTTCCAGTGTACTTTAATTTCGTTTGGACTCAAGAATGCGCCTACGATATTCTCTCGCGTAGTTATAACAAAATTTAAGGAGTTCATTCATAGGTTATTGGAGGTGTATTTTGATTACTAGATGGTGTTCGGGTTACTGAAGTGCCATGTAAGAAGTCTACGCTTGATGTTGGATACGTTCCACAGATACCAAATCGCACTGAATATGAAGAAGTGTTTATTCTATGTCCTCTTTGGGATCTTTCTAGGTCATGTGGTGTGCAAGCAAGGGATGATGGTGGACCCTTCCAAGATCACGGTGATAGACTTGGAGGCCTCAAGGAGTGTTAAGCAGTTGCGTGCGATATTGGGACATACAAGATATTACAGGAAGTTTATCAAGGCTTATGCTCAGATTATCGTGCCCATGGAAAAACTGTTGAAGAAGGACGCTACATTCTGTTGGGATGAAGAATGTCAGTGCATTCTAGATGTATTGAAAGAGAAGATGGTCACCATGTCAATCTTGGTATTCCTTGATTGGAAGAAGGAATTCCATGTACATATTGATGCCTCGTGCATTGCATTGGGAGCAGTGCTAACACAGGCTGGTGAAGAAGAGATGGACCATCCTATAGCCTTTGCGAGTAGGAAATTGTCAAAGGCTAAAGATAATTACTCTGATTCATTGGAGAAGGCATTCAGGTTGGCAAGAAAAATTGAAAGAGGAATTATGGAAATAAGGAATCCTACGACTCACAACTATAAAAATGGAATCGTATTTTCTCCTAGCCTTACACAACCTACAATTTTTACACCACAACAATTGGAAGAAAAAAGAGAAAAGGGCTTTGTTACAGTTTTGATAGAAAATACACTAAAGGCCATAAGTGTGTTGAGAAGAAATTATTTTACATAGATTGTGAAGAGGAGGAAGAAAAGGATCAAGAAACATCAAAAGAAGAGGATATACACCAAGAACCCACCTTAGAGAAAGAAGAAATGAATCCGACCATATCTTGTAAATCATTGGCAAGAATTACCACTCCTCAAACTCTCAATATAGAAGGACATATCAAGAATAAAAAGGTTCAAGAAGTGAAAAATCACATCGAGCATCAAGAAATCAATTCGACCATATCGTGTAATGCATTGACAATAATTACCACCCCTCATACTCTCGAGATAGAAGGACATATCAAGAAGAAAAAGGTTCAAGCAATGGAAGATCACATTGAGCATCAACAACAAGTTCTCCAACTCTTAAAGTGTAACCTCACTTTGGCGCAAAATAGAATGAAACAACAGGCATATGAACATTGCAATGAAATAAGTTTTGATGTAGGCGATTGGGTATTCCTATGGCTACAACCATATAAACAAATGTCCCTCAAGCAAGCTAAGAAGGATAATAAATTATCACCAAAGTATTATGGTCCATACAAGGTGTTGCAAAAGATTGGTACTATGCCATACAAATTGGAGCTTCCTGCAGCTTCCTGAGTGCACCCAATTTTCCATGTTTCATGCTTAAAGAAGGTTATAGGTGACAATCTCCTAGTTCAAAGAATATTTTCAGAACTTGATGAGGAAGGATAAATCATATTTGAACTTGAAGAAGTCATGGAAACAAGAACCCTATAGCTACGAAATCGATCAATTTTAGAGTATCTCATCAAGTGGAAGAAATTACTCGCTGAAGATTCCACATGGGAGGATGAGAATTTTATACAGAAGCATCCAGAACTACTCAAGCGTTAAGGAAAACATGTTTTGAAGGAGAGGGGCATGTTAGGTCCCTATACTACTAGTGTAACCCCCTATTGTTATTAGTGCAACCCCCTTATTATATTGGTGTGCCCATGTAGTCCCCATATTGTTATTATTGTGCCCCATAGAAGCCCACTATTGTTATTGTTATGCCCTTACATTATTATTGTTATGTCTTCTTTGAGTATATTATGACCCCTTAGACTCCTATATATAGAAAGGAGGTCTTACCATTTGTATCATCCTAGAATTGTTCATTTGTGTAATGTAAAGGAGGTTTCCCCCTCAAAGACGTTGATTTCTAAGGCATTGATATTTCTTTTCTATCTCTTTGTGAGTTGGTTTCATAACATATAATCTTTGGATTTCCATGAAGCTTTTGAATTGTTTCCATAAATGCAGTAACAACTATACTAGCTTTAAAAGGATGAGATAATGCACAAAAATGTGCATACTTGGTAAGTCTATCAACTACCACCATGATGGCACTGATCTTTCCTTTAGACTTGGGTAAACCTATGATAAAATCCATTAAGACCTCCTCCCAACGCTGACTTGGAATGGCTAAGGGTTGTAATAAACCTGGGGTCTTAATTGTCTCAACTTTATTTTGTTGGCAAACCAAACATTCTGCCACAAACTTATGAATATCATATTTATGGCCATCCAAAAAACAAATCCTTCTTGGCCCTATGGTAAGTTTTTAAAAATCATGAATGCCCTCCTAAGGGAGATGTGTGCAATTCCAAAATAATATTTTGTTTGAGTTAGGAATTTTTACAAAGATATAACATGTCTTTTGTACCATAATGAATAGTTTTTCCCGCTAAATGTAATAGATGTACTGGGATCTTGCTGCAAATTTTGAATGAGTGTCATTATTCTTCCATTCATCCCTTGCTTTGGTTATCCACTCAGGTTGGATAATAGAAATGACACAAAGCAATGCTTCCACATCCTCATCCTTTCTTGAGAGTGCATCTTCAACAACATTTTGCTTCCCTTTTTTGTAGATGATTTCAAACCCAACATCTTTGTTAGCCATTTTTGCTACTCTCTAAGGATAATATTTGTCCAAAAAGTATTTAAGACTATCATGATTTGTTTTTACCTTGAAGTTTCTTCCCATGAGGTAAGGTTGCCATTTCTTTAGTGCATGTAGTATTGCCAACATTTCCTTCTCATAAATAGGTTTGTGTAAATACTTTCCTTTGATTGGACGAATTTCAAAAGCAATGGGTCTTCCTTCTTGCATTAAAACAACACCAATTCCATTTCTTGAAGCATCACATTCCATAATAAAGGTTTTTGTGAAGCATGGCATAGCTAAGACTAATGCTTGGCACATTGCATCTTTAAGATGTTAAAAGGCTTTTGTTGCTTTTGCAATCCAAGAAAATTCATCTTTCTTCAGTAATGATGTTGTAGGTGTTGCCATTCTCCCATAATTCTTAGAAAACTTGCGATAATACCTTGTCAACCCAAGAAATCCTCGAAGATGTTTTATGATTGTGGTGATTTTCCGTTCCTTAATGGCTTTAATTGTGTTAGGGTCTACCTCAATACCCTCATGAGATACAATATGACCCAAATATTCCACCTCCTATACTCCAAAGAAACTTTTGGAGGTTTTCTCATATAATTATTTCTCCTCCAATAGTTTGAGCACTTATTTCTCCTCCAATAGGTATATCAATGCTTCAATATGCCCTTGGAATCACTTCAAACTGTTTTTTGAAACAAACGTTATGCAATTTATAAAAAATACACACTTTTTTCTTTCTTTTAGGAGCTCAACCTTGAAACAGTTGTAACTCTGTAATTTCAGATCTGCAAGCTCTCAAATTTCTTTATGTGGTAGCTTTCCCAATCTTCTTTCAAACCCCACAATTCGGATCGAGATTGGATTCTTCAATATAGAGTTATGCCAAATCTCCCACGATGGTCTGATTATGGACTAGTTCAGTAGATCGAAGTTGTATGGGATGCCCGGTGTCACTGTTTCAACCTTCAACCCTGAAATTGATACGAAAAAAAAACTAAAGTTTGTGCATTTTCAACCACTTTTTACAGAATTCAAATCCAATACATGAAACAAAAGTTTTGATGATTTTCCCTAGGTCACCTGTTTGAGATTGAATTTTGGAGCCTGCAAAAACCATAAATTCCTTAGGTCATATCTCCGAAAATATTGTGAACCAAGTTCTGAAATCTTTACATGAAGTTCACCAAGATTTTGGCTCCACTTGGTAAACCTTTCAGAGTTTGAAGCCTTGTAGAAAAAACGCTATAGCGAAAATTCCAAGATGACCTGTTTGAAGAAGAGAAACCCTATAATCCAAAGCTTTGATACCAAATGTTATGCAACCAGCTCACAGAAAAGATAGATCAATGGATTAAAAATTATCCTCTTTGAGGGGGAAACCTCCTTTACATTACATAAATGAACAATTCTTGGATGATACAAATGACAAGACCTCCTTTGTATATATAGGAGTCTAAGGGGTTACAATATAATCAGAGCCTACATAAAAATAATAATGTAAGGGCACAATAATAACGATAGTGGGATTCTATAGGGCACAACAATAACAATATGGGGGCTACATGGGCACAACAATAACAATAAGGGGGATACACTAGTATTATAGGGACCTAACAGAAAAAGAATAGATATTGCAGTATCTAGAGCTGAGATTGCTTGAGGAAAATCAATTTTGGGAAGGGAGCACCGTAATGTCCCCTCATAACTAGTGGAGTTGGTGGAACTCTAGCTTATCAATATGTTCCCTTAGGATATTGGGTTAGGGTTAGGAAAAATTAGAGTCAATTAATCCAACAATTTGGAAATGTTTGATGGACAACTGATATATCATTAAGATTATGACCAGAATGTCTTTTTCTAGAATGATTTCGAGATAGTTTTCCAATAGTTTTAAGTACCTACTAGGTTAACTGGTAGGGTTTCTATTTTTAGTATTATTGGTCACCTCAGTTTTAATGGCTATCTCAAGATTTTATATAGTCTGGTTGTTGAGTGAAGTTTTCATTGATGTCAAATGCCCTCATATTGTTAGTACATCTGAAGTTCAATCTGTAAGCTCTTCCTTCTGCGTGGCTACCCTCTTTATTATACACCCACACTCCTGCTCCTGCCCCTAGCTTGTTAACTGATCCATCAAATTCTAGGAACCACAAGGTTTCTTTTTCTAAGGGGTTTTGAATGAGGTCTGTGTGGGATGAATTGGTGATTTGCAGGATGGGCTGATTGATCGACTTTGTTTGCTTGACATCCTCCTTACTTGGTAGAATTGCTTTGTTTTCTAGGAAGGCTCCTTTTTCATTGTTTTGTTCAATTATTGTTGCTTCACTGTCGTTTGTTTTGTGGTCCAGACTTTTGGCATTGCTTGATTCGGTCTGTGTTTGGATATCAGGCTCTCCTTGTTCAGCAATTTGATTTGTTTTAACTATATGAGTCTTTCCCTTGGGGTTGTTGTTTGTATTGTCATTGTACAGGATGTATGAGTCTATGTCAGAATGGACAGCATAAATGGGGAAGTTTTGAGGCTTCTCTGTACTACTGACCATGTATTTCATTAAGGACTCTCTATACAACCTCTTGGGTTGACCAAAGACTGTGATAGTAGCATAAGACATATCTAATTGTAGAGACCCTTGAAGCTTGGCTCCCCATGATCTTGATAGCAACATTCCATATTTGGGTGGTATGTCAGCAACAACCACATCCATTAGGATTGTTTTGTTTGGGTATTGGACTAAGGACACACATAGGTCTTTTATTAGGCCTAAACACTTGACCTGGCTGGAGTCAAATGAGTAGAGGTCTTTGTATGGTCTAGTGATGTCCAAATTCAATCTTTCCATCATAGATTTGGGCATTAAGTTGTGTGAGGCACCTGAGTCAAGCATTGCGTTGTGTAGTATTTTGTCATGTACATGCAAGCTGACATAGAAGGGTAGGATTCCTGAGCTTGCTATTTTTCCATCAACCTCTGGTCCAAAAAGCAATTCAGGGGTGTCATCCAATACATTGACATTATCTATATTATCTTTGCCTTTAGTATGGGTGAGTAATAGAGATCTTTGAATCTGCTGTTTATAGATCTCGTTTTTGGCTAATTCTGCTAGAGGTATTGTTATTTTCAGTTTTCCAATTTCAGTTTCCAAATCAAAGGGTTTTTCTGTTTGTGCTTTAGTGGCATTGGTAAGCCTACTTTCTTTATCTGCTGAAGTTTGTTCCTGATTTTGAGGTCTGTTCTTGTTGATCACCTTTTGAGGTTCTTTGCTTGATTTGGGCTGCTCAACTGATGAAGTAGGTGAGTTCAGTGACTGTTCCGTGATGTCTTCAACAGTTACCTCTTTTAAGGGAGAATCAGTTGTGCTCTTTGGTTGAAAAACTGTGGCACCTTCAGGCTGTATTTTATCTTTAGTTTTCTCTGGTTGTGTTACATTCACAGTCCTACTTCTTAATTTGTACTTTTTGTGAACCTCATAGACAGCAGTGTCATATCCTTGTTTGAAATCAAATGATTCCCCTGAACTAGTCTGAAACTGATTCCTATCCTCTTCATCCTGATCTTCTTGACTTAAGAAGACCTGGTGTTTATTATCAAGCCCCATTAGGTGGATATGAGTGTCTTCTGCTTGTTCTTCAGATGTGGATGCCTCAGCATAGTTTTCCTGAAATGGTGGTCTTATTTCAGGGTCATTATTGGCTTTGCTGCCACCAGCGTTTGGGTTCCTCCTAAAATTTGGATTCCTATTAGGATTGTTTGATGGTGCTTCCCATGAGGATTTTCTTTCCACAGATTCTACCCTATCCCCTAACCTCTTCATACCAGAAATTATTGCATCTAATTTTTGGTCCAAGGCTGAGGGCTCTTCTTTGAAAACTACCCTCTTTTCTACTTTTGCCCTATTCCTCTTAGCAATCAGGTTTGCTTCAACAGTCACAGCAACTCTCTGAGCTTCTTCAAGGGTTTGAGGGGCTCTTTCTTTTAATTGATAGGCCATATCTGGGTCAAATCCATCTGGGAATTTGTATAAAGCTAAATCTGGAGGAGGTCTCAGATTTTGAGGGATGGCATTATAGACATTGTTGAACCTAGCACAATATTCCAACACTGTTTCTTGGGGACCTCTTCTAATCATATCATACTCACCAAGTATATGTAAAGGGTCCTTCTTTTTCTCCCATCTGTTTCTAAAGGACTGATAGAGCTCATCAGGGGTAGTAATGCTGTTTACAGGCAGAGACCTAAACCATGTTCTTACATCCCCTGTTAAGCTTTGAACAAATATTCTCATTCTTACTGTTTCATCATCTATTTCATAATTTTCAAAGTGATCTTGCATTCTCTTAGCATGTTGGATGGTAGAATAAGGTCCAGTGGAGTCAAAGTATGATATCTTGGCCTGATAATCTTGAGGTAAGGCCACCGGATTGGCAGGTAGTTGCAGAGGTGCATATCTGGCCATATTTGCTGGATTCTGGGGGTTAACTTGGAAAACTGGGACAGTAAGAACAACAGGTATCACCGGGGTCAAAGGTATAGAAGTTATAACAGTGTGGGGGCAGGGAACTTGTGTGGGAGAAGAAGGGATTGGTGGGGAATTTTGGGATGTTGATGGGGAACTGGGGGAATTAGGAGTAGAACGGAATAGGATCTTGACTGGAGTGGGGATTGAGTTAGGAAGTTCTGGTTGTGGACTGCTATCAGCAAAATGATCTTGGGTCTGCTGGTTCCTAACCAATCTAGGGATGGTATTGGGATTTTCGAAGATAGTGGGAGGGTTGGGATCGGGGTGATTCCTTGTGTACCGGAGGTTCTTCTTGGGAGCCAGTTTCTAAGCTAGTCCTATAAGATTTTATTGAAGTTTGTTTTAATGAGGACTGGTCAGGAGCTCAAAGAACTCTGTGTATCTGTAAAGTGTAAACAGGGGTCTGGTTCAGCTCTCCCTTAAGGCTACAAGTGATTGTATAGGAGTATCTTAGAGGTGTCTTAACTGATATTCAGACTGTGAGTGTGATTTCTTGACAGATTTTAGGCTTTAGGTCCTGAAGTCCCCAGTGGAGTCGCCATTTATGTTAACACCCAGGTTGTTCTCTTTGACTCCCAAGAGAATACGGCCGGGGTAACCACTAACCAGTCTTTGGGCTGCAGCTTCTAGCCCAGCTGCAGTCAGAGAGGGCTCTCTCTATCAGGTTTGTCACTGCTTTCAGTGGGAGTTTTAGGCTAGTTGTGAGATGATTTTTGGTTGTTTTGAGTGTTTGGTTGGGAGGATGCTTCTGATTTCCTTTAGAGTATATCAGCAGGGAAGATTTAATCCATTGGGCAATGGGGTCTAAGACTGTTTTATCCTGAAATCTCGATTTAGGTGAGGAGGAAAAAGTACAGGGCCTGTGTGCATTTCATGAAACAAACTGTGAATATTAAATGAGGTGTATACAACTAGCAATGAGCAGTTAAGATTTCGTTACTTGAGCTGTATTTTTGTGAAAGATGCTTGTTACCTAAGAGCAATCACTTGAATTCTTAAACAACAAAACACAGTGATGGTATGGTTTTAAAGGTAGCATTTAAGAATTACGCTTTAAAACCTTAACAGAAAGAAAACATATGAGACAGTTCAGATTGAGCTCAGGGTAGTGATTAACTAAATCCTGAGGCTATCCTTTTTCCGTACTATCTAGAGTTTTAAACATACAGAAAACATGAGAAACATAGGAAATAACAAGAAACTTATGTGAAATAAGGAGCCATAAGAAAACTTATTGAGCCATGTAATGATCAAGAATCCTGCACTTTTGATCCACACCCATCAAGAGACCAAGAGACAACACATCATTGAAGAAATCCCATTGCCTTTGTATTAAGCTGTCTGCAAAGTTATACAATAACAGAGTTTACAGAGAATTTCTCAGAATAATTTCTTACATCCGGAGTCCAACCCCTCTAAACAAAAGCGAGGGTGAATATATAGAGTCTTAGGTACAAAAAATATCTCAGGTATGAGCTCATCTGAGAGGAAAATATCTCTTACACTTGTATAGATGAAGCAGACGAGAAGTTATTACAAGTATAAATGATAGTAAAAGCCTTTAAATGTTGTCAGGATAGCTTTTTGCCCTTTGGGTACTGCAGACTTTAACTGCGCTGTTCTTCATAAATGAAGCATTGAAGTGCTTTATTATTTCTGATTTTCTGTGTCCTTCTTGATTCTGCCACCTGTACCTGCTGATGCTGCTTTTGCTGCCGAGTAGCTGTACTGAGTTGGCTCAGTGTCTTTATGCTGGCTGACGTGGCTATGTCCACCTGTATTTGAAATTTTGACTGTGCTGCTGCAAAAAGTGTTTTCTTCTTCATCCTTGATTCAAAAGTAGCTTTACCAAGTCCTGCCAATTATCTGGATGAGGAAGCTGATGCTTCAAAATCGACCCTACGGTCTCATCAGCTTCAGTATACTTATAAAAATCGGGAGGTTTATCAAATAAATGTGCTACCTCGTTTTTAATAAAAAACAGATTGTCTAATTTATTAAACAGAGCTTGTCCTGTTAATAGGCCTGCTGTTGATGACCCAGAAGCTTCAGAAATCTGCAAGTTTGAAAGAGTGCTTATTCTTTTGATGTACTTCTCATAAGAGAGAAGTTT
The DNA here is from genome assembly GCA_000404065.3 of Pinus taeda. Taxonomy (NCBI): domain Eukaryota; kingdom Viridiplantae; phylum Streptophyta; class Pinopsida; order Pinales; family Pinaceae; genus Pinus; species Pinus taeda. Next base: position 7,946 of record APFE031001473.1, on the reverse strand, counting down.
TCCTGATTCTTCTAGACTGGGGAGCCCTTTATCCTGTAATGCTGTGAACCTGTTCTGGAATTTAGATATATCTGCTTGCATATCATGTACCCTTCGGTCCAGCGTTTGAATTAGGCTTTTCATCGTTGTAGTCCTCTTAATTAGGGAAATAGTCTCAGTTCTATTAGCAATTCCCATCTGGATCAGCTGAGAGCTATTCCTATAATTCAGGACTTCTATCATTTTTGGGGCAAGGTCTGCCATATTGCCTAGCTCATTTCTTGCTCTGTATAATTCTTTCTTTGCCTTGCCAATGAGCCCTATCTGTTCATACATGGCAACAATGTACTCCCACTGGTTTGTGATTGCTTGTCCAATGGCAGTCCATATTACCTGCTTGATTTCTGCTGTTACTTTGTCAAAATTGGGCTGCTTTTCCAGCTCTGTGATAGTCTTTCTCAGGGCTTTTACTTCCCTCTCTTTTTCAGCCACGGTCATTTTTGATTTGTCATAACTGGCTTCCAGTTTGGCCAGTTTCTCCTTGGTGACATTTATTTCTGAGACTTGGCCCTCCAGCTCCTTGACAGCTTTCATCATTTTTTCCATGCTCAGGCTGGATTCTGCTGCTGCTGTGGCCTCCACAGTTGCTCCAGTTGCTGATGTGGCAGTGGTAGGTGCTGGAGTAGTGATAGGAGTTGCTGCTGTTTGAGCTGGAGGGGCATATTGAATGTTTGTGGAAGTTTGAAGTGGCTGGGAGGTAGTTTCCCCTTGTTTCTCCTGAATTGCTTTCTCCAATTGTACCTCCATCTCCTTTATCCTCTGGTTCATAGCCAGGAGTAATTCCATAGCTTGGTCCACCTGTTTTTCCTGGGCTAACTGTGCTGTGTCAGGATGAATAGTAGGAGGCAATTTTGCCTGCCTTCTTAATGCAGCTATGTCATCCTCCTTATTTTTAATAAGGGCCTTGGCACCCTTTAGATCCTTTGGGTCATATCCTTGTTCAATAATTATGTCCTCCAAGGTTTTGATTCTATTGTCTTTGGCGGAGGAGGACAATCTTTCCAGATCCAGCTGTCTGTTGGTGTGCTTCAGTGATTCTTTCAGCTGATGGGCCAGCATTGCCCTATCAGCAAGTGTGGCATACACCATTTCCCCTGTTTGCTTGTGCAGCTCTATTTGGTCCATGGGGTGTATGTCTTTGGCAAAGACCTCCATATTAGTTTTGTAGTAGTCGTCTGGAGTCTTTGGGTGTGGGACTTTTGGTTTAAGATGAGTAAATATCATCTTTTCATCCTTGAAGTCAAATGCAGCCATTAATCTCTGTTTTTTGGCTGGGGTGGTGTTAAGGAACTGCTCATATAGTTGTACTCTTAGCAGCTCATTCTGGGCCTTAATCTCTATGAACCCCTCTTTAACCGTGGCTGGCTTCTGTCCCTGCTGTTTGGAGGAAGATACCTCCACTGTGTGCTGTTGGGGATCTTCAGGATGGACTGAGCTGGTGGTCGTTTGTTGGCTTACTTGTCCTTCCCTGTTTTGGCTTCCTTCCATCTCTTCAATTATTTCTATTTCAGCTTCGGGGTCTGTCCTTGGCCTCTTGGCCTCTGGTTGCTGCACTGACCCTGCAGGGGGTGTTATCTCCTCTCTGTCCCTTTTCTTCCCTCTCTCACTGTTTAGAGGGGTCTGCAGAACTGGGTTTTGAATTTGTTCAGTTTGTAGGGGAAGAGCCTGTGTCATTTGCTGGTCCTGTGTGGTACTTGGCTGCCCTATTTCTGCTTCTTGATGCTCATCCATTTTCTCCTTTCCTTTGGCAGTTGTTGCTGAGGTTACTTGGATGTGCTGTGTGGTTGAGATGCCTTCTTCTGTCTGGATGGTCAGCTTGAAAACCTGTTGACAAGAGTCCAAGTCAAGAGTTTTTTCAAGATCTTTCACATTTTGTTCCATTAATTCTTCCTGAGTCAATTCTTCCACTATTGTCCCAGGCACCCATTCATCCTGATTTGCAAATGGTTGTACTTGTGAGAGGGGGGCATGGTTATAAGGGTGCAGCCTGAATTTGACTCTTCTTGCACTTATGAAGCCTTCTGGGTCATAAGGGACCCACCAGAAACTCTTCTTGAGTCTTAGTTGCTGCCCTAATATTTGGTCAGCTTCCTGCCACCCATCCTTTTTGTTCATTGTGAATGGGCCTAGGTTGTCCCTGAATTTCAGGTTGGCCTTCTTCTTGGCACTGTGAAAATGTGTTAGGTCTGAGTTTATCAGTTGCATATAGTACTCTAGAGCAAATAACCTCATGGGCACATACTTTGGGAGTCTGTATGGACAGAGCTCACAGCCATAAATTCTGATGACTGAGTGGTTTTGGTACAGGTACCAGTCACCGATCTTGTAGCTTCTGGATAGCTGCAAAATCTTCTGCATATCCCTGGATAATCTTGCAGGGGGAGTCCTCTTCAGCAGGCAGATGACTGGATATACAAACTGATCCACAAACTCACAATATGAGTAGGGGGAATCCTGAACCTGGTGAAAGACTGAAGACCAGAAGATCACAGACCTTCTTTCCCCTTTTGAGTCTAGCTTCCTGATTGAGCATTGGAAGCTGTCAGTCTGATAATACAAGAACAAGTGGTAAATGTATGAGGAATATTTGAATATTGCCTCTCTGTCCAGTCTAGACAACTGATCATGTATCTTGACTGCAATGTACTTGGCATAGTTGTACTTGATATCAGGGGGCTGCATGGGGCTGTATGCAGCTAGCATAACCAGCATAGCTGTGTCAACATGTTCATTGGTGGTGAACCCCAGCACAGAGGTCACCATGTCTATCAGTAGCTGGCCTACTTCATTGAAATCCTTATATGAGAAGGGGGGCGGCCCAGAGGGCTGGCAGTCTGCCTTCATGAACTTTCTTGCTATGATCTCAATGTCTGGAGCAGAAAGTCTGGAGCCCACATCTAGCAAATACTCCACTGAGAAAGGATATAGCAGCTGGGTCTGATTGTAATTAAGCATCTGGTTAATGGAGTCTGGGGTAATGTGAAACAGGATGCTCCCAGATGGAGACTTGACAGCTCTGAGATTCTGGTCATAATTTTCTGCACATAGATGGATAATTTCTGGGAATATATTGACAGAGGGTAGAAAATAAAGCGGTAAGTTAGACTGCCATATCCCATACTGGTCACTGTTGTCTAAATGAGTATTCCTCAGCTGACAGTAGGTCTTCAGATGGCTTCTTGGTGCCACAAAGTCTGTGATGAGCGCATCCTTATCCACCAAAGGTATGGCTTCTAGCTCTCTGTTTGGTGGATTAAGGGGTAAAGTATCCATACCAGTTAACGCCTCCATAGTTTTGGGTTTATTGGCAGTTCTCAGTGTGCCTCAAAAATTGATCTTTTGGGGGTATAAAAAGGCTATCACAGGTTTAACTGTTCTGGGGGGCACCCTGTCTCAATATGGCAGAGTGTTTTTAGCTGGATAGCTGGTTAATTGCAGAGGTTTTCTTATCAGAGGTGAAGGAGGATGCGATACAGCATTTCTTAACTTGTGGCTGGGCCGCGTAGCTGCCCTTTTGTCGGAAAAATTGGGCAGAGTTTCAGTTTGCTGCGGGCTTTCCCGGCAATTTCTCTGTGCAGGGTTTTGCAGAGGTCTTCACTGGTAGTTTTGCGGGCGAATAACCACAGGGTTTATTGAATTACAGAAGCAATTTGAACCGGAAACAGGTTTTACATGGATAATGAGAGGGCAAGAAGGTGCCTGCGGCGAAATACCTGTTTTAACGGCGTATGAGCAGTTGCAGCGGTTGAGAAAGGTTGAATTGAGTGTGGTTGGATCAGCAATGGAGGCAGCAACAATTGTAGCGGATGACTTTGGTTTTTCGACCGTTGGAAATCAAATTCGCCCTCAGCTAAATTCCAGGTTTTTTCGGCAGCAAACGGTAAAAAACAACAGTTTTTTTCCCTTTTTATGCATTTTGGGCGAATTGGCGCCTTTTTATGATGACGTCATGCTGACGTCATGGTGGACCCGAGGTACGGAAGGGATGACGTGGCGGGTGACGCGGATGCATAGGTGGCATGGCTGCTTGGGTGGCATGGCCATGGTGGCGGGGTAATCGGAGTCATGCGTGGGGCCGGGTGAGGTGGATGCACGGCAGAGGTCGGAAGGTGGGGTGACGTCATGCTGACGAAGGCGTGACGTCAGCATGAGGGGGAGGGTGGTAAGCGGTCTCCCCGGCAGGCCCTCTGGCGGTAAGTGGTTTGGAGGGGGGGGGCAGCGAACACATCCCGCGCCTGACGCGTGGCAGGGGTACGGCAGCAATACCGCCCATCCCCCGGCCGCAAAAGATCGGGCAAGTTCTGAGGCGGATCAACCGCCCACCGTTGGATGGCGGAGCGGGAGATCGGACGGCTGGCGGAGATCAGGACGTGCCGTAGGGTTAGTGCGGTAGGACCCGCTCATTGATTTGATGCCTTTTTTAATTAAAAATGCGCGCGGGGAGGTAGACTATAGTTTTTTGGGTTTTTGAAGGTTTATTCGCCCGCGTGCATTTAATCAAATTTCCAGTTTTGACTTTAGAGAATGGGTTTTTTGGGCGGAGAAAAGGAAAAATGGGTTTTTTGGGACGGGGAAACTTCAGGATTTAATTTTTTAGCCAACAGGGTCATGGGTAGGGATGGCTTTTCACAGGAATTTCTTTGCAGATGAGGGTTTAGAAAACCACTATCACTTGAAATGAGAGGGGGAGCCTGGGAGGTTCATCAAAATAACCAGGTGTCATTTGGATTCCTTTTAGACAGACCATATGGCTATAGCACCAGGGGGAATATTTACAAACATTTTGGGGTTTATACACCATAGTGTTTATAATAATAGGGATTATGGGGTTTAGGGAGCTAGAATAATAGAGTTAGCAGTTTAATATGGGTGAAACACATGAGTTATGGCTGATTCAACCAGTTTTCTTTGAAAGCAACTTGAAATAAGGAGTAGATGAAAATGAAAAGATTTTACACAAGAAATGTGGCTTCTTAAAGCCATAAAAGTATTTCAAATACATAAATTTCTGTGCTCTGTGCCTCTTAGGAAAGGGTGTTAGTAAATGAGTGACAAACAGATGAAAACAAGGAAATTAGTCATGCTCCAGTGTGTTACTCTTTCTGTATATGTTTCAGTACTTGATCTTGAAAGAGGCAACTGTTCTGCAACCCCAGCTAACTACCCAACTAGCTTTCCTAGCATTTTTTGTTCCTTCTTAGAGGGCGCATTTGGACTTGCAAACCCTTTGAATGCCTTTTCTTTTGATTGGCTTTTTGCTTCTATTCACTATCTAATGCTACCCTTATTTCTTCCAAGGTCCCAGATTTAGCAGTTGGGATCCTTAAGTTTCTCTACCTAACTACTGATCTGCCAAGATTAAACAGTTTGGACAGATATCATTCTCTATTCTACAACATGGAAATTTAGAACATGGCATGATCCAGATTAGACTGTTGGACCACCCATCAAAATTGAGTTCTTACAAAATTGATACAGCCATTGCCTTCTCAGGAAAATATGAGATCTTTGCATTTGCCAAAGCAGAGCATATTTGGACCTTTGATATCCAATCATGAAATATGAAACCTATTGGTATAGGTATCCAACACCTTGTTTACCAAAGATTTCACAAAACCTGCATTTTGTTCGCGCAATCGTGAACAGGGAACCCGAACTACACCAAATTACTGTGAAAAAGTCTGTTAAGGACGAGTATTTGCCCTTTTAGTGCTTTGAGCAGTATTTTAATTTCTGCAATTGACCCTTTTGTCCTCTGTTTCTCAATAAATCACCTCTCCTTTCAAGAAACACTCTTTTCTGTTACTCTGCACAAGTAACACTAATTTACATATAAGCAGAGTTTTAAAGTAACCATGGATACACCAGTAGCACCTGTGGCCCTCAATGTTGCCCCTTTAAATGCCCCTCAGAGAGAATTGGAGTGGAAGGCATTAGCAGATTTGGATTATCAAATCTCAGAGGAATTTCTAATGCGCAGCAAGTGTCACATCCACCTGTTAAATGAATTAAAGGTTAAAAATGACACTGGAACAAATGTATTGGGCATTTGGGATTCCTTCCTCCCAATCTTCAAGCTTCCTCAGGTCAATCCATTTCCTGACCTAATTCACCTGTGTGCTGATGGTTATGATGCCACTCAGAGGGTTGTGCTTGACCCTTCAGGCTCATTTTTTTTCTATATTACCCATGAGGCCATCAGAGAGACGCTGCAATTCAAAACTGAGAAGAAATTGGTTCATTTATCTTTGATTGATCTTATAAAGCAAGGATCTAAGATGCCAGATGCTCAGATCACCAAGCTGAACCAACTATATATTCAATCTGATACTGTGGAATACACTCCCATTTCTCATTTTTACCTCAACCCATTGGGCAGGGACCTTGCAGATATGATCAGTCCCATTCTGGGTTATAATTCAATTGAGTATGTTGATGAAATTGTACTGATGATGATGCTCATGTTTTCCCCTGGCAAAACTCCAATCTGCTATGACTATGCCACCTATATATCAGACAAAATGCATGAGAAATTGATGAACCTATCAAGGGAAAGGGTGTTCAGATACTCCTCCTACATCTACCACTTGATTTTATACTATCAACATGAAAAATTTTCTTTTGCTATGAAAAGAGTGGATGCACAAGGAAATCCAAGGTCAGTAGTGTATTGGACCTCAGCTTTTCACAGCACAGCCTATTCTCCATACACTTACTGTGAGTTTATAGACCTTTTTATCCACCCAGCCATGTCTCTGTTCCTGAGCTCACCTCCTCCAAGACTAACCGATGAGATGCAGAGGATCCTTTTGTCGTCCAAGGTATACAACTTTGGGGATTGGTATTTTTACCAAAATCACACCGTTATTAGAATATACGGTTGTGAGTTAACCCCATACAGACTGCCCAAATATGTGCCTATGAGGTTGTTTGCCCTTGAATACTTCAGGCAATTTGGGAATGCTGATATGAAGAATTTTTCAGGCAAAGGCAAGAAAGCATAGCTGAAGGTAAGAAACCAATTGGGCCATTTTATTTATAACAAAAGGGAGGAAGGCTGGCAAGAGGCAGACAGAATGCTAGAAGGCCTTGGCTTAAAGACCAGTTTCCTCTGGAAACCTTATGACCCCAATCACTTCATAACCTTAAGAAGGGTCAAGTATAAGCTGTCCAGTTATGACCATGTGAGGTTGCCTCACATAGAAAAATATGAAAATCAAACAAAATGGAAGAGAGGCACCTTAGAGGAACCTGTCACAAAAGAAGAATTAAATGAAAGAGCACGAAGAAATCTCCTAAAGATGGCTAACTTAGAGCTTTCTGCACAGGTATTTGCTCTTACAAGCACTCAAGTGGGAGCAGCTACCTCATCCTCCACAGCACATTAGAAGGCAGTCAAAGCTATAGATCAAACCTCTAGCAAAGGCAAGGAGAAAGAAATGGAGCTAGAGCAGCCACTTCAGGAATAGGTACAACAGCAGGAAGTACAACAACAACAACAGGTATAGCAGCAAGAAAAGGAACAGCCAGTGCAAGAAGAGCACACAGCAGAGGCCCCAATTGTCACTGAGCAGCAGCCACCACAAATTGTGCCTCTTGAGCAAGAAACAAGAGCTGAAGCTTCAGTCCTTCAAACCCCACAAAAGGAGGACATAAGCAGGAAAAGGGACAGAGAGACTCCCCTCACAACATCAACAACTCAAGGGGAGAAGAGGCATAGAATGAATCCTCTTTCAGAGGAAGAAATGCCAATAGGGCAATCTTTGGGCATGGGCCCACCTAGCATGGAGGCCTCTGCAAGTTCCTTCCAGCAGGAACAAGAGAAGACGGTAGGAGGAGAAGTTAGCTCCTCAAGCCAACAAAGAGGAGGTGAACTGAGCATCAAGCAGCAGTTCATGGACATAAAG
>APFE031001464.1:0-14046 GCA_000404065.3 Pinus taeda | reverse complement strand
AGGCTATATGAGAATGTAATTGCCAAGCTAAAGAACAATGAGGGGTGGTCAAAAGATATTAAGTGTAACATCGGAGTTAAACAAGGCTGCCCCCTCTCCCCTACCCTATTTGGCATTTACATCGATAAGCTTGAAGGTTATCTAGAAGAAGCAAGATGTGGTGGCACAATCTTAGCTGGGATAGTCGTTATCCTTCTTCTCTACGCTGACGATATTGTTCTTCTGGATAGGTGCCCTTCTGATCTTGATAAGCAACTCAAGCTTCTTAAGGATTTCTGCTCTACCATGGGTATGACTGTTAACACAGACAAAACAAAAGTTATGATTATCAAATCTAAGAAGGACACTTGTGCTAATTTTACGTATGACAATAATAACTTGGAGGAAGTGTATTCTTACAAGTACCTAGGAATTGATATCCATCACAAGCTCAACTGGAACCATAGCATTGAGAAAAGGATCAATGGGGGATGGAAAGCTTATTTTGGTCTTGAAAATAATTGTAAAACAACAAACCTCGTAATGTGGGATAAAAAGAAGTTCCTTTTTGAAACTTTAGTCACTCCTGTTATCTTATAAGGCTGTGAAGTTTGGGGCTGCAGCATCTCCAGAGAATCATGGAGGAAGATTGAGCAAATCCAGAAGCGTTTTATAACTTATAACCTAAAAATTAAAAGTAATACACCCTATCCTATTCTCCTTATAGAAGTAGGTCTTTCTTCTATTGAGAGCCTAGCTATGCTTAGGTTTCTGATGTACAAGCACAAGCTCAATAACATAGACAAACATAGACTTCCTAAGCTAGCTTTAAATTCCAGCCAAAATCACCTAAGGCTTAAGCGAGGATGGCATAAGGACACAAGGGCCCGGTTAAACTATTGGGAGATCAATGAGAATGATGCTTTGCAAAACATAAATAACATTAAAGATATTGTTACTTCTAAGTTCAAAGAAAAATTGTGGTGTGAGAAAGATTTAGCGTCTAAAAGAAAATTAAGTTATTATAAGAAGGTCATCAACCCCACCCTTGAAGATCAAAAGTATCTCTCTATTCTAACTAGCTCAAAAAAGAAAATTAATATAGCAAATATTAGAACGAATTCTCATGAGCTCCATAGTGAAACTGGCCGCTGGGCAGTTCCTAAAACGCCATGGATGGAAAGGATCTGCCATATTTGTGAGAATAGGAGCATCGAGGATGAAAACCACTTCCTCTTAGAGTTCCCTGCATACAACCACATTAGATCTCAATTTCACAACCTTTGTTAGAATACTGACCTTCCTAGCCTTTTACAATTCCAAAATTATAGCGAACTCGGGAGGCTTCTCTCCAAGCTTTTTGAGCATAGGAATAAAATCTTAATTCAAAATAAATAGTTTGTCTTTTTAGGTCCAATAGATCATTATTTGGTCTCAGCGGACGTTAACCATCATCATCATCATCATCATCATAAATATATATATATATTTCAATTTATCATTCTTCAATATTAACAATCCAAAAAATTCTATAATAAAAAAATCTATTTAACTACTTTGTTATATGTATAACTTCTTTATAATATGCATAACTTCCTTATAATATGGAAACTTTCATTTCATAATTATTAGAAACTAACATTTTTATTTAAGAGTATAACAAAAAAATATTATTAAGGAATTTAGACTTCTGTGATCCATAACATTGTTTAGAAAATTTTCGGCAAAATCACATAAATAATCTTTTGTCGATGCGTTTCGAACCAACTAGATAATCTTTTGTCGACGCGTTTCGAACCAACCAATGTCGTTCATCGTCACGATGAACCACACTGGTTGGTTCGAAATGCGTCGACAAAAGATTATTTATGTGATTTTGCCGAAAATTTTCTAAACTTGTCATGATGATGAACCACACTGGTTGGTTCGAAACGCGTCGACAAAATATTATCTATGTGATTTTGCCGAAAATTTTCTAAACAAAAAAATATTATTTTAACTTTTTCTTTTCACAATTTATTATAAAAATAATAAATAATTACCTTATCAAAAATTTGTTCATTTTTTTAACGAGAGCATTTTGATATGAATATTTTATTTCATAATATTATGTACCTATATTCATTAGTGCAACTTTTTGGAAGCTTTTCTCGTTGATTTTTCTAATCCAATTTATCTCAAATCTGTTAACCTCGCTTTCATGTGATGGAAACAATTCTAAGTCCAAAATAATTAAATTAATTAAAATCATGAAAGTTGGGATTTATTCCTACCTTTCGAGATTGGGTTTGTTCCTCATAATTAAGAGTCATTTAGGCCTAGTTGGTTGACAGATTCTCTCCAATTAGTTAAGCTCCTAGATTAGTGTATTGTTGAGATATTTGCTCAACCAAAGTTTCCAATACAGACGCACTATCTTGAGACAAATTTTCTCATGTATTTATATTTTTATTATTATCATGATTTTGTATAGTAACATTATGAGAACAATAGATCCCCCTAGTATTTTTTCTCTGGTATATTTATATGTGTTTATTTAATATCCTTCATGTGGTATCAAGCTTAATAAAGATATCACTTTTTGGTGATTATGTCCTAGATTAGCTTGAAATTGAATAAGGGGATCTTAGGTACACCATGAGTATGCTTTTGATAGTGCATGATTCTTGATGTTGCTTATGTTTTGTGTCTAGTCTTGACACCCTCTTTGTAATATGGTACACATGAAGTACACAACAAGTTGCATGCACATAATAAATTCTCTTCATGTAATCAATCTAAAATAAGCAAAGTACAAGCAATCGAACCGCTACAAACGATTCTACATGAATGTCCAATTCAAAATCATTCACTCAAGGAAATAAAGTTAGTGAAGTTGTCATCTATATCAGCAACTACATCAACTTTTGGACAATGTACTTGCAATTTTTTTGTAAAAGTCAACTCAAAACAACGTTGTAACTTGAAAAATCATAATTTGTAAGTTAACTTGTAACCAAATTCAACTAAAATTGAGTTGAATTGTAAGGGTGCATTCTTGGTTGAAACCGACACCCAAGCTTTGAATTGTTAAAGAGTTAGTTAAGTCAAGTGATTCCATTGACTCATTTGAACTTGTCATTATATCATTGTAAAATTTCTCTTCGGTGCATTTTCGATAATATTCGACACCCTTCTTTTGTAAATTCAAGCAATGATCAAGCAAACATATTCAATCTAGAAATCAAGCAAGTTCCAAAACAAGGTTTCGATCAAGCAAGCGTGAAAGCAAGCAAGTGTAAGTTCAAACAATTAATTGTTAACACAAGTTCAACTGCTACAAACGATTCTACATGAATGTCCAATTCAACATCATTCACTCAAGGAAATAAAGTTAGTGAAGTTGTCATCTATATCAGCAACTACATCAGCTTTTGGACAACGTACTTGCAACTTTTTTGTAAAAGTCAACTCAAAACAACGTTGTAACTTGAAAAATCATAATTTGTAAGTTAACTTGTAACCAAATTCAAGTAAAATTGAGTTGAATTGTAAGGGTGCATTCTTGGTTGAAACCTACACCCAAGCTTTGAATTGTTAAAGAGTCAATTAAGTCAAGTGATTCCATTGACTCATTTGAACTTGTCATTATATCATTGTAAACTTTCTCTTCGGTGCATTTTCGATAATATTCGACACCCTTCTTTTGTAAATTCAAGCAATGATCAAGCAAACAAATTCAATCTAGAAATCGAGAAATTTCCAAAACAAGGTTTCGATCAAGCGAGAGTGAAAGCAAGCAAGTGTAAGTTCAAACAATTAATTGTTCACACAAGTTCAATCAAGTACAAAGTGCAAGTGAATAAGTTCAAGACAACAAGCGAGTGTGAAATTCAAGTGACGATCAAGCAAGCATCAAGCAAGTGAGCGAGTTCAAAAATCAAGCAAGTTCAAAACTAAAAGAAAGTTGGACCATGATAATCAAGCAAGTCAATACACGTGAGTGTGAGGATGATCAACATGGGTAAATGGGGAAAATGTCTTCAAAGTGCAGTGCTAGAAATTAAAGAGTTGAAAGAGTGCAATCTTGAGTTGCAAAATATAATTGAATTACTGGAATGAAAGTTAAACCAAAATAAAAACTTAATCAATCAAATGACAAACACATTAGAAGCAACAAAAGATTTTCAAATTGAGCTAGAAATAAAATAAAAACTCATCAATGCACTGGAAATTAAGTTAAGGGAAAAGCAAGATGTACTAGATGCACAATTTACATAGAAGTTAGATGCAAGTTGTGACACTAAATACCTTATCCAACAAATCGATGAAAGTTGCGATACATATGATCTAATTCACCAGATTGATGAAAGTTGTATCACGAATGATCTAATCCACCAAGTTGATGTCAATCATGATAGAAGTGATCTTATCTAGTTATTTGTACTACTTAATGATGCAACGAGTAGTACCGAAGATCAAATTGATCAGTTTGATGCAGCATGTCAAAACGATGAACTATTAATAATTGATACCGAGTGTGATACAAAAGATTTAATAAATCAAGGATAGAATGTTCATATTAGTAGCAAGTATGAAGAACAACAACAGGATAATTTTCTAAGAAAGTGATCATACCTTGGGAAGAAGTATCCTTTAACAAAGATCGACACAACCTAGGACAAAACAAAGAAAACACTTTGTTTGCTCCAGATTTCTCAAAACCAGTTCATTTTGTAAGTGTTGGGTTTTTAGACAGCGATCAGAATATAGGTAAGTGTAACCATTGTAAGTGAAATGGCCATATGGAGACTAAATGCTTTGACCTCCATCTTTGTCACCATTGTGGCAAGAAAAATCATTCATCTGAAAGATGTTACAAGAAAAATCAACCACCCGGAGTAAAGATCAATTATGCATGGATAGATCCTTGGAAGTGGTCATCTACATTCAAAAAAAATTCTATGTATTACTGAAGGATTCAGTCTCACATGAAGACAGCCATTATAACCAACAATCAAATGGAGATGGTACTCTCATGCACCTAAAAGCGGTAGTACAAAAGTGAAACTCTCCTACACCTGGGGAGAGTTTAGAAATCAAGTGCATATGATTGTCTCTCCTTTTAGCTAAGAAAGGGGGGAAATGATAATGGAAATGAAGGTGGTTGTCAGACTAAAAGTATCGACAACATCAACAAAAGAAGCCAGTGGGCAGTCTTTATCAAATCAGCTAGTGGGCATCAACAAATTTGTTAATGGGCGTTCAACAATAAAAGTAATAGTGATCAATTTTCAACAGTAGCAATGGGCCGTTTTCGACAACAGCAGTGAGAAGTTTTGACAGAATCATCAACAACTCAGCTTTTGGGCGATCATCATCAGCAGTGAGTGGGCGTTCATCAACATCAAAGCAGTGAATGTGCGGTTAACATCAAAGTAGCCAATGGAAATTCTCAACATTTTGTGAGTCGACAAAGGATCTTGATCGAAGGACAGATGGATCATTTTGTAGCTTGACACCTAATGGAGTTGTCAAGCAACTTTCGGAGATGAATCAGACTTGCATTTGATTCATGTTCTCTTCATATTGGAGTTTTTTAGCATTTAGGTTTGGTGACTTTTCAGGAATTTTTTCATTGAGGATCAACATTTTTAACATGAAAACTTGAAAGATGGTTCGTGGTTCTTATTTTGGACTTATGATTGAGGGGGTTAATGTTAGCCTCACTTTCATGTGATGGAAACAATTTTAAGTCCAAAATAATTAAATTAATTAAAATCATGAAAGTTAGGATTTATTCCTACCTTCCTAGATTAGGTTTGTTTCTCATAGTTAGGATTCAGTTTAGGCCTAGTTGGTTGAGAGATTCTCTTCAACTAGTTAGGCTCCTAGATTAATGTATGGTTGAAATATTTGCTAAACCAAAGTGTCCAAGATAGACGCACTATCTTGAGACAAATTTCCTCATGTATTTATATTTGTATTATTATCATGATTTTGTACAATAAAATTATGAGAGCAATACATTGAGGTTGAGGCATTTTCTGCTAGTATTATTTCTCTGGTATATTTATGTGTGTTTATTTAATATCCTTCAAAATCCAACAAGAATTCATTGAACTAACAAGCTTGATAAATAACCATTGCACAATAGAAGTGCCCTAAGGGTTTTTTAGGGTGCTGAATCCATATATACAGTCAAAAAACTAGTTTAAATAACACAAATAGAGATTTTAACTCAAAAATTTTCGTCAGATTCTCGTATTGAAAACTCCAAAAAGTTGCACTAAAAGTAACTCCATGTATTCATTCTTTTCAACCTTAATATTACAATATGGATATTTTATCTCATAATGTTTATAATTTATTACACAATATGAAGGTTGCCAATTTGTGTCGTTATTTCTTTTCAACTTTATAACTAGTGTGATTATAAATAAGTTACAATATTTCTTTATGATTAATAATTTTTTATTCATTCAAAATAATTAATCGGTTATTACTATATATTTTAAATAAATACCTATTTTATTAAAATTATTATAAATTAGTTATTATCATATATTATAAGAATGACAAAGCATTAAAGATTAAAGTATATTTCATGGTTTTTTATAAAATGTAATGGGTTTTAGTTTTAGAATTTTGGTGAACCATTGGTTTTCCTAAGTGCATGGAATCAAGTATCTTGAGACATGTTATAATCATCTCTTTTGTGACATTTATGAAATAGGCGTATCTCTTATAATAGTGGAAAAATATATAGGTTATAAACCATAAGAATGTTTTTTCAATTTCATCATTAACCTTCTGTTGATGCCTCGAAAATCGTTGCATCGACATTGGGGGAAACCACCCGGTCCGGACCTTAGTGCAGCTCCTTTTCCGTTTGGTGTAGTGGCTCCGACTGGGGATAATGGGACCAGTTTCCCAGCAATAGATAAATGGGATAAATGAATACTTTGAGAATAATAGTAGCGATAGGTGAATGACTAAAACTATTGACAGAAATGCAAACAAATAAACTATCCCGGGAATCTAATTGAACTTCTAAAGCGTAGCTTTTGATGTTCTATATTCTAAAAATACAGTTATATAGATAACAGCATTCTCAAAACACAGATATTAAATCATTCAAGATTACTGTACCTAAATAGTTAGATACAGTGATTAAAGCGATACTACAAACTTTAAAGGTTCATACCATTAATGCATACATGATTAAATAATAAGGTACATCATATGAACATCCAATAGTGGTATGGACAAGATTTCCTGTTGATATACATGCATACAGATAATGATAGCAAAAAATAATTACACAGTGAAATCAAATACACAGAATGAATTCAAACCAAAGATAAAAATACCATTTAGATTGTAAGCCACTCCCGATATGAATCGCTATGTATGACCTCTACTTCAACGCATAACAATCTTTGAATCAACGACAATAGTGCACAATTGAATCAAGAAACTTCTCCGTTAAAATAAAAGCAGGTGGTCGAGTTTCATAAAAGAATAGAGGCTGAAGCACAGTAGTGCAAACTTCAGTCTGTTAAGTCTTATACAAAATTTTACGACCCTTTCTAAATGCATGAAAGGGTCTATAAATACTATACTAATCTAAAATATCTATTAAAACAGAAAAGCTAACTAATCTGATGTCAATAAATTCTATTTCCTATTTTGCTGATGATCGGAGGAGCTGGGCGATGAGTCACTCTGTCGGCTTCTTTCCTGTGTACCTGAGTTGATTAATAGCGAGCATTGGCTCAACTTCAGGAGGTTTGTTGAGCCTGGAACTGAGCTGGGCAGCATAGCTGGAGTCCTAGATCTCAGGGATCATATATTGCATGGCATCGGTTAGGCACTTGAGAGCAGATCTTTGTTTATGCGGCTTGATTAGAAACCGCCAATATGCATCCATGTCGAACGTTTTAACCGCGATAATCAACATTGTTCTGTTTTCTAACTCAGGATAGCATGTTTGCTCCAATGTATATGCAGTAGTAATTTTGCCAGGTGTGCATTGGGAAGCAATATTGGCCAAATATAGAGTATCATTTACTAGATCGGCCAAATTACCAGCGGTTAATGAACATCTTAATGCTGCTCTTTCTGCTTTTAATATTTGTATCTGCCATTCTGTAAACAATATATTTTTATGGACTTCCAATATTTGAGGTGGATTGGCTTGCTTCCCTGACTTTGAATCTTGCCATTCAAGATAGCTTGAGATATCTTCTTCAGCCTGATTATACTCTGCTCTAATCTTTTCCACCTGATCACTTACAGTCGTAGCCAACTCACAGAGTGGTTCTGCCTGAGAAAGGGATTGTGCCAAGAGTTTAACCTGAGATATAAGAGCTTTATTGATTATCATTGCCTCTTTTTTGAATTCTTCTATTTGTGCATCTCCCCTGGTGGCTTCCAACTGTGCTGTGATTTGAGCAATGTATTCATCTTTAACTTTTAAAGATTGCTCATTTGCTACCTTAAGTTGCTCCAATGCCTCTGTCAACTCGCTCTGCTTTTGGATGGCTGCCTGAGTGATCGACTGTTTCTCCTCCTGCCATTGCTGCATCAATTGGCTATTGATTCTCTGTTGTTCCGATAGCTGCTCGTTGATGCGCACTGTCTCTTGCTGGTGTCCCGTTGATTGCTGCTCAGCTTGTATTATCCTCTGTCTGACATCTGCTAATTCCGTTTGAAGATTCAAGATCTCCTGGTCCTTTGTCTTTAAGAGAAATGCTACCTCTGAGGCTTTGTCAATAGTGGCAGCCGAATAGGCTCCCGCATATTGTGACAACTTGGTCAGGTCGTCAGAGGGATCAAATTTCTCTCTCCAGACTACATTGCCCGTCAGTGGTTGGTCAGGAAAAAGGGGAGGTTGATCAAGCCTCTGCCTTTTCCTTGATCTCTTTACTACTGCTCTATGCTTAGGGCTGTAGAAGACGTTCAGTGGAGGAATGTCTTCTACCAGGAGGGTAATTTGGTCACTAGGACCTTTTGGAATTATCTATACATTCATGCTTTTGGGTGGGCCGGTGGTTGTACTTAAAACCTGGGATGAACCTTCTTTCTGTATGCCGCTGCTTCTTGGAGTGTCGGTATTCTGTGAATCCTTAGTCCCGCCGATAATGGTACTAAAATGCTGCCATTCCTTTTGCAGCTCGGGGTCTGTGTCGGTACCTTTATTAGTATCGGGGGCATTCTGCTTGGATTGCAACTCCTTGAGCAGTTGTTCTTGTTTCTCCTTCTCTTGTCGTTCCTGTTCCTTATGCTGTATTTCTGCCTGCTCCCTTTTTAGTCTGTCTTCCTCTTCCTTCCTTAAGCGTTCTGCTTGTTCTCGTTTTAAGAGTTCTTCTTTTTCTTTAGCTGAACGCTCTGCCTGCTCTTTTCTCAGTTTATCTTCTTGGTTTTTCTTCAATTGTTCCCCCTGCTCATTAGCTTTGGCTTTCATTGTATCAGGGGGTTCTTTCTGTCGTTGCTCACCAGGCTCGCTTGAAGATGACGCTTGGGTCGGCATTATTAAGTCCAGGGGCAGAGTTTGCAACCTCTGCTGCTTGAGCCTGTTGAATTCTGATAACCCTTCGTCATTATACCTTGTTTTAGCAATTTCTCTGGCTTGACCAATTGATTCTGCTGAGGTCAATATATCATCAAAAATGTCCTCTTTATGCTCAAATGTTGATAATTTGGCATGTTCAAGAGCAGCGTATGCATATTTCCTCGGGTCATATGCTCTGTTTGGGAGTATAGGAAGACGTAGGGTTTGAATTTTCATGGCTTCCTTTTCTGCATGTTTTAAATCATGCAGGGTGAAAACCACACATCTGAGAGGAAAAGTTGGCCAGCCCCTTTTTTGCTTATTCTTAAGAGTCTGTGTGGTACTCTTAGCTGAGAGTTGGTAAGCTATTTCTCGGGCTAACAATTTATCAGGTACGTAAAAGGGAAGGACATGGGGGTTAGCTTCACTACCAAAAACTCTAACATATGTAAAATGTTCTTCACTAAACCAGCTACCTACTAACGGCAAGTCAAAAGAGGCTAAGTAAGAAATCCTTGAAATGAGCTTATTAAAAATGGCATAATAAATAGGAATCATAAAACCATTACAGATACTATACAAGTGGGCTTTGTGAGACGACTTCCACATCTTACGATGGTAAATATGGATGGGGGAGGGGTCCTGTGTGGTCCACCTCCAGCCGAGAATGGGAAATTCGGAGTTAAAACACAAGGTATCCAGAATATAAGCACTGTAATAAAATGGGGGGATTATCCTTTCAATAACTCTGGTCTTATTCCTATATTCCTGGATGGCTATCGCAAGCTTATCTGAAAGGATGGTGGCCCAATCCATAATCCAACTGTTAATTGCCGCCTCCATGAGGGGAACCATTTCGATAGTAAAATTAGTGGAGTCGTGAAGACCCCATAACCTACACATCATTATAGTGGCATAGCAATATCGTGAACATAAGGAGTCGACTGAGTACTTACCGAAGGCTTCATGTTTGTGTTTAGCTGGGTTCTGCCTCCAATCCTTGATAGGCTCGGACTCAGTTTCATTCTCACTTGCAAACTTCTCGAGAAATGCCTTATTGTACACTTTCTCCGGTATAGGCAAATGATACATTTGCCTCAAATCCTCTGGCTTGAAGGACCCAAAAATCCTTCCATCTTTTGCAATGAAGGTTCTTTCTTTGATAGAAATTTCCTCAATTGCCCATTTGATAGCATCAGTGTAGGGAAGCATTTTCTCTCTTGCCGCTATCCTATGTAGGAAAGAGTCGGCCAAGTCCTTAAGATTGCATTCTGATCTCTTGGTAGAATCTGCGGTAGCTTCATCTACCACCTGCTCAGGCTTCTCGGCTTCTAGTAAATCATAAGTCCCTTGCCAGGTAGTTCTGGCGAGTCCCGCGCATGTTGTGTCTGATATCAATCCCTTTTTACTGTTCACGATTGGTTGTGGCGTGGATGGTGATTCAGTAGCGCCTCCAGCCTTCTTCTGCTTCTTTCCCATAATGCCTGAATTGCTTTGACAATTCTGTAATCTGCACAGAAGAGTGGTTTTGGCGTAATACTGAGATAATAATAAAACTCACGACTGAGAGAAAAATAAGAAGAACGTCGATATACTTGGCCTTTATTAAAACAGCGCGGATATGATCTATAGGCAGATTTGAAAGGATGGATTCATTAAGGGGCCGTATAGGACCTGCCACCTTATAAATTCTTATTAGTGCAATATTCGCCTAAAGATCTTTTGAATCATGTAATAGGCGTACCGGCGGACGAACGGGAATAATTATGCCTTAATTGTCATTAATCCGAGCTTTCCAATCATTCTAACGGCTTCTTCTGGAGAACTGTGCCTTATCTCATCGGATCGGAGAGGGGCGCGAGGATAGATTTAACAATGCTTCAAACAACGCCGATCGCCGATCGCCGATATCGGGTCGGGGAAAGGCTTGTGTGCATCAAGGTTTTGACAAGGGGAAAACGCCGATTGCCGATACCCGATATCGGATCGAGGGAAAGGCTTATGCACATTAAAATTTTGCTAAGGGAAAACGCCGATTGCCGATCGCCGATATCGAATCGGGGAACCGTCTATGAGCAACACTTGACATACGAAGGGAACCGCCGATCACCGATATCGCCGATGGCTTTATCGGGTCGGGACTTCATTGATAGGCATGACAATGGTGTTTACGAAAATGGCCGATTGCCGATATCGGGTCGGGGCTTTGGCCGATAGGCGCAATAGTGATGCACGAAGGAAATGCCGATGGCCGATATCGCCGATAGCTTTATCGGGTCGGGGCTTTGCCTTATGATTGCTTGATGCATACATTTTTGCTTTATTTCCAATATTTCAAAAGAATATCGCTTTTCTTGGTTTTATTGGAATTTCATAAAGTAAGGATTATTGACATCAATTTTATTTTGAAAGGGACCCATTTCATATTTTAGTGGTCTTGTAAATAATAATAAATATGAAATGGGGGGTTGTTTTGCAAGGCACAACAATTGGCGATTCACTGGGAGAACCAGTTATCTCTTAGAAAAGTCAAAAGTGCTTAAAATTTTTGGCATAGAGTTCCAACCTTAAGGAAAATTCTGATATAACTAGTTATCTATGTTTCCCGAATATTATAGAAATAACTTCGATTTTTTTCCTCTTTTTGAACATTCTTTAGAATTGATAAATTTAAGGTTTCAAATAGGCCTTGCTTGGTTTATAAATAATAGAAATAGAGGGCTTCTTCAAATCAGCTTTTATAGTATACTCGCTTGTCATAGGTAGAGCCTCTGCTGCCAGCAAACGTTTATAGTTTCAACAGGGATACCTTTTAACCATTTGATTGTCCATTGTCCCATTCAATCAGGATTGTGATTATCAGAATGAATTTAAAACATATTTTCATATTTCGTTCATTTTCATTTTCTAAATTTTTGTATAAGATAAAAAGCCATTGTCCTGGTTTGGTGGCCAGCTGTTGACAATGCCACTCACTGGTAGTAGTCTAACTGAACAAGCTAGCTCGTGATGAGACTAATTGTCTTGAAATTTCAAGCCATTACCCTGTTTTCGTAGACAGTATTGGTAATGTCAGCTAAGCTATTTTCCTACGAACGTGGTAAGCAGGCTTGTGATAAGACCTCTTATCTTTAATATCTTTATATTTTAGAATTACACTTTGAAAAATCATCACCTTTAATGAATGGGGTGGACAATCATTTCTTTGAGAATTAATGGATGACAAGTTGGGAGTTAAAGATGCTGATGTTGAATTAGCTTCTATTTCTGATATTAATGACCAATTGGGGCGGATCTGAAAACAGAAATAACCATATAGTACTTTCATATTCTAAAAAGGAATTAATCAAAGTTAATTTGCAATTTCTGGATACAAATGACATCTAATTTCCCAAACATTATTCCGTTTTGGTCGAAAATTCTATTGCTTGAAAGCAAGTACCGATGATAATTCTATAAGACAACTAGTTAAACATAGTAAAGGGCCAATAGGACATGCCTTTCAATCTTTATTTGCTGAAAATCTATAAGTTAAAAAAGAAAATCCTATGAAAATAAAGGGAGAAGGGGTTACCTCCTCAATTGAAGATTTTTTTAAGGATTAGGCCATTTACGGGGAGAGACTCCCTCACACCTGTTAAGTCTTGCAATAGAAAGGTTGAATGGCCTATTTTCTCACAAATCTGAAATGGTCCAAGCCATAACTTTTGGAACTTGGTGTGTTTACCTTTGTCCTCATGGGCTTTATCCCATTTCAGAACTAGATCGCCAACTTGGAATTCCTTTGATCCTGATGAGGCTGAATCAAAAGCTGCTTTTATGATTTGCTGATGCTTGGCATGGGTATCCTTGGCCTTGTCTCTTTCTTCTTCTAGTTTAAGGATTTGATCACATCTGAGCTGAATTGAAGAGGAAGGAGTTTGTTCGATGAATTGCACGAGGGCTAAAGAGGGTAGGACAAGATTTGTAGGTAATATTGCTTCTTTCCCATAAACAAGATTAAACGGGGAGGTTCCTATGGAAACCTTCTAAGTAATCCTATCAGCCCATAATGCAAAGACCAATGTTTTATGCCAATTCCTATGATTCTGTTCGATTGTACGTTTGATAATCTTGATGAGATTCTTGTTAGTGGATTCTGCCAAACCATTACCTTGAGGGTAGTAATTAGCAGAATATTTCAACTTGAATCCTCTTTTAACAGCAAAATCAATCATAGAATTGCCCGAAAAATAAGAAGCATTATCGAATACAAGAGCAGTTGGAACACCAAACCTGGTAATAATGAATTGGTCAATGAATTCAATGATTGCTTCAGAATTTGCTGTTTTCAAAGGAACTGCCTCCACCCACTTAGTGAAGTAATCGGTAGCAGTGAGAATGTACTTGTGCTGCTTTGAGGAAGGTGGATTTATTTCCCCGATGATATCCAGTCCCCATTGATCAAATGGTTGTTCAATGTTTACTGGTTGTAGAGGGAAAGCTGATTTTCGTTGTCTTCCACTAGCAGTTTGACAATTTAGGCATTTTCT
>APFE031001456.1:95248-145287 GCA_000404065.3 Pinus taeda | reverse complement strand
ACCCCATAGAGTGGGGTTACCTACACCCCTCAAACCCCCTATGACCCCCCCACTATGCAATCGGTGCAACGAAGGGGGTGCTTCGCCCCCCTATAACCCGCCAGTTAAATACATGGGCTAGTCATGGAAAGAATATAACACAACCCAACAGAGACTAGTGCATCATTCTAGATCTAGATAATGCATTAATAAGGATGTTGATGAAAAATTAGAGCAAGTTGTATTGAAAGGAAAAAAAAATGGTTGTTTCCCTTAGATTCATTTTACTAAATTTTTAAGAGAAGAAACAATGAAGGAATTATGGAACAACATAGTGGATTTATGTTAGTCTAAGTCACTAGTGAAGGAATTGTTCCTATAAGAGAATTTGTATAGCTTGAGGATTACGGATGGAGACTCAATGATAGAGAATTTCAACGTCATTGATACCATGGTAAGTCATATATTATTTATTAAAATTAGAATTTTAGATGAAGATAAGTGTATCAACTTGTTTTTTCTCTAATAGACTTGTGGGATATTCTACTTTTGTATAGGAAATAATGAAACTATCTAGTTTTGATGAAGTAGTCTCCTCCTTATTAGCCGAGGAGATGAGATGTAAAAACATGGAAACTAAAAATATGGATGCCTTATCTATAACATAATTTTCCTCAGATAAAAATAAAATAATTCCTCAAACAGGAGACCTAAATCTAGAGCAATATATAAATATTCAAGAAAAATTACAAAGGTATGTTAGGGATGTGCAAAATAAGGGCATTACAAGAAACAATGCAGATCAAAAATTGTTGAGAAATGGAAGGGATTTGATGATTCTCTGTCTATAGAAGAAAACAAAATCCTCAAACAAAGGAGGAAATGTGTACTTAGACTATTCAAGAACACATGCAGATATCAAGCATGATTGGTTAACCTAGGTGCATCTTTTAATATGACTCCTCACAAGGAATGGTTTTGAAAATATGAAAGTTGTGATGGAAATGATGTCTTCCATGGAGATGAATTGACATTAAAAATCATAGTATGAAGAAAATTCTAGTTGAATCTCATAAATGGAATTATATGAACACTCCATAGTGTTATACACATCCCAAGATTGGTTATAATTTTGATTTTTGTAAGTAAGATGAGTAATTTTGTTATAGAAATAGTGTTCAAAAAGGAAATACATAGGATGGTTCAAACAAAAATGGTATTAATGAGGTAATTTTAGATTTGAACTTTGTATAAGCTTTTAGGAACCATTATTAATAATGGTTTCATTAGTTCCATTGTTCATGAGAGTGGGGCTAAAGAAGGAAAAAAATCCTATAGTCTCTTGATAAAAGATAATGTTGCAACATCAAAGACCAGGACATATCATAAAAGGGTCTTCAAGTGTAATATACAGTAAAGGTATGGTTGAAGGTATGTTTCATAGCTCTGTATATTTTGAGTTCTCTAATTATTGTTTATATGGGAAGAAAAATCAGGTAAGATTCTCATATGGTGCCATGAGGGCAAAGGGAATATTATAGTTAGCATATAACGAATTGTTTGGACCTATCTTAGTTCCCTCATTGGGTAAATATATGTACTATTTCTCATTTATAAATTATTTTTAATTAAGAAAAAGGATTTATTTCATCAAGAAGAAATATAAAGTATTTGACAAATTTAAATTGTTTAAATATTTTGTGGAAAATTATATAAAGAAGAGAATCGAAATATTGAGGATATATAATGGTGGAGAATTCTATGGAAACAAATTGAAGAAATTATGTAAGAAGTTTGGTATATAAAGGTAGAAGATTAATCCATACACACTTCAACATAATGAATTTGTAAAAATAATGAAGATGATAATGGAAAAAAAAGGATCATGCCTAGTTATGTTGGATTAGGACAAGGATCTTAGAGGCAATGGATACTACATGTTACCTAGTAAATTTATCATCCTCATCAAAATTTAGTGATAAGACTCCACATCAAGTATGGAATCCTAAGAAACAATCTCTTAATCATGTGATGGTATCATGCTATGATGGTTACGTACTTATTCCAAAGGAAGGTCAGAGTAAAATAAATAAGAAAGTTGAGATGTGTACCTTTATTGGTTATAAATATGCTTTGAAGGGTTATAAGCTTTGGAACCAAAAAACTAAGAATTTAATGTATATTAAAGATGTGCTACTTAGAGAAATAAAAGATGTTATCCAATATAAATTCCTACCAAGGGAGAAAAAACTAGAGATGATAGAGTTTGAATTGAAGAATAATGAATCAAACTCTATAGAAGAACATGAATTAGTGGAACAAGAACAACATACTTTGGTATTGAGGATATTGGTTTGAGAAGAATGAAACATTAAATGTATAATCCACCTTATTTCTATTCCAATTTTTATTTGTTTATTACTAATGATGATCCTTGAACTGTTAGGGATGAAATGGATTCAAAGGTTGGAAAACATTAGAAAAAGCCCAAGATTGAAGTAATGGAATCCTTAGAATATAATGAGGATTGGGATCTAGTGGAGCTTCTAGTAAGAAGAAATCTCATTCATAGAAAATGGGTGTTTAGGAATATGTTAAATATAGAAGGAAAAGTGGAGAAATGCAAAGTTCAGTTAGTAGCAAAAGATTATTTCTAGGAAAAAGGAATTAACTTGAGTGAGATTTTTACTCATGTTTCCAAGTTAACTTATATTAGATTTCTTGTATGCAATATTGTTTCTTTTCATTTTGATGTAGAGCAGATGGACACGAATACAATATTCCTACACGGGGAACTAGAAGAAGAAATATACATCGGGCAACTAGAAGGATTTATAATGAAGGGAAATAAAGAGTTGTTATGCAGGATTAAAATCTATGTGTATGGGTTAAAACAATTACCAAGGATGTGGTATCAATTATTTGATACTTATATTGGGACTTGGCTTGTAAGGAGAAAAGTGGAACATGGGGTGTATTTTAAATTAGTTCGTTATTGTATTATTTATTTGGTCTTGTATCTAGATAATATGTTTTTAATTGGAAATGACAAATAAATCATTACGGATATCAAAACTGAGTTGTCCTCCAAATTTCACATAAAGGACCTTGGAGCTACAAATTTATTTTTGGAAATGGAAATTAAAAAAGATAAGTAAAATATGAATTATTTGGTTAAATCGAAGGAAGTATGTTGAGACAATATTTCAAAGGTTTAATATACAAGAATGTAATCCATTTTAACTACTTATTCTTGTAAGTGTAAATTTATACGTCGATCAATGTCCAAGGGCACATGAAGAGTAAGAAAACATGTCTCATGTTCCATATGCTAGTGTAATTAGTATTTTTTTGCATGCAATAGGTTATACTATACTAGTCATTTTACATGAAATTATAGTATTAAGTAGGTATATCTCAAAACTAGGGAAGGAGCATTTTGTAGTGGCACACTCAACTACAAAAGTTTAATATATGATAGCCACTCATGTAAAAAAGGAAATGGTAGGGTTACAAATATTTTGTTTAGGTATTATCTTGGTACAATAAGTTATAGTGATAGATGGTGATAGTCGAAATGCAATATTGTTTGTTAGGAACCCAATTGATCATTTTATGACAACACATATTGATGGTTTATACCAATTTGTGAGAGGGATGGTTGAAGACAAGAATATGTCACTAATGAGGGTAGATAAATTAAAGAATGTTATAGATTCACTAACAAAATTTGCGAGCATTGAGAGGTTCTATTCACATAGAGAAACAATGGCCATTTTTGTCCTATTTCATTGATCAAGAAATAATGTGATCCCTAGTATACAAAGAAAATGATAATTGGAAGAATGTTTGGTATGTGTTCTATTCCATGCCCAATAAGCATCACAAAAAATACATTGCATTGGGTGCAACAGCGGGGTCATGCTAGGGAAAGCCTCCAAAAAATAATTTTGGGGTAGTTTTTGCTTCCATTTATGGTAGATTTTGGTGCATAATTTTCACTTTTAGCAACACTTTGGTGTGTGGTGGTTCATCCATGGTTTTTTTAGTCCAATTGAAACTACAATTGTTTTAAAATCCAAAAATAATGGATTGGGGTTTTATAGATGTTGCGGGATATATATACTAGATTGTGATATAATATATTTAAAAAGAAATATGGTTTCTTAGTTTTTGGTTTCTAGGGTAAAGTCTCTTTGTTAAATGTGTTTCTGTTCCATTGCATTTTCTCTTTAATTAAGACTCAGTTTGCAGCAATTAACTATACAGAATTAAAACAAGCAAATAAACCTTACATTCAACTATATAAATTAATTAACACTCGACATGACTAATGGAAGAAATAATAATTTCAATTGTTATGGTGAGGGAAAATTGTACTAACTTTACCAACCTTTTAAAATTATAAATCAAGTACATTAATGCCATTGTCAATCTCAATGTTTGCATCAGGAATCCCAATTTAAACATCATGATTAGGGTTGAAAATTTCTATAATGGGTGGTAGTTAGTTTGAATCCATTTCTATGAAACCCCAATATTTCATTTTAACATATTGAAAACAAGTTTATGTTCTTTCTACAATTATATTTGATTTACCAAATAAACATAACATGGTTGGAACAAAAATATATTGAAATTAAATGAAAATAGGGAAAAATTTTATTATTATCATTAAAACTAAATAATTATTTTTGACATCATCATAGTGATTTTTTTTATATATTGGCTTGAAGTCCCTCGCAATGGTAAAACTAGAGCAACCACATAGTAAATTTGGTTGATATAAGCCGATGGCTTATATCAATCACATGCACAACCACATTAATACAAATATTTTTTAATTAAATAAATATTTATTATATAAGTATTGTTAATTAAATATTGTTATTAATATTGTTTAATGATATATTATTAATTAACAAATCATTTTTTTCATAAATTCAATGGATTAATTCTAAAACCCCAAGGTATTATAAACCTAAAATATTATAAACCCAAGGGAATAATAAATCCAAGGGATTATAAACCCAAGGGAACAATATTAAACCCAAGGGGTAAATATTATAAACCCTAAAATAAACATGGTTGACCATGGTTAATTTTCATATTGACAAAATATTTGTGACAACATGACGTTCGTCCATGGTTGACCACAGTTGATTTTCATATTGATAAAATATTTGTCACAATGCAACGTTGGAATATGGTTGACCATGATTGATTTTCATATTGATAAAATATTTGTCACAATGTAACTTTGGACTATGGTTGACCATGATTGATTTTCATATTGAGGAAACATTTCTCAAAATGCGACACAAACAATGCCTGGCCATTGTTGGTTTTCATATTGAGACAATCTTTGTCACAATACGAAATTGGACCATGGATGACCATGTTGTCATAGTGTAACTTTGCGCCAAGAGGTAATGTTTGTCACAATCTGACCATTGTTATTGACCATGGTTGACCATGGTTGATTTTCATACTGAAACAATCTTTGTCACGATGTGATGTTGGAACATGGTTGACCATGGATGGCCATGGTTGTCACAATATGACATTGGACGAAGAGACAATATTTTTCATAATGTGACCATGGTTATTCACCAAGGTTGACCATGGCCAATTTCCATATTGAGGCAATATTTGTCAAAATGCAACGTTGGAACATGGTTGACCATGGTTAATTTTCATAGTGAGACAATCCTTGTCACAATGCGACATTGGACCATGGTTGACCATGGTTAATTTTAACGTCCAGACAATCTTTCTCACACTGCCATGTTGGACCTCACCAGTGGTAATAAACCCAAGGGAGTTATATTAAACCCAAGAGATTAATATTATAAACCCTAGGTATATAAACCCTAACATAACTACCATAAACCCTAAAATAAACATGCTTTACAATGTTTTACCATGGTTGGTTTTGATATTCAGACAATCTTTGTGACAATGTGGCATTTGAACATGGTTTACCATAGTTGATCATCATTGATTTTCATATTGAGTCAAACATTGTCGCAATGTCACATTGCACCATGGTTTCACATGGTTGACCATGATTATAAACCTAGGGGATTTATATTAAACCCTAAGATTAATATTATAATACTTATGAATAATATTATACCATAGGAATATAAACCCTTAGTTTGATAAACTCAAGGGATTAATTCTAAAACCTTAAGGTACTAAAACCCAAGGGATTCATATTATAAGCCCAAGATATATAAACCCTAAGATAAATATTATAAACCCTAAAATAAATAGGTTGACCATGGCTGACCATGGTTTATTTTCTTATTGACGAAATATTTGTCACAATGGGATGTTAAACTATGTTTGACTATGATAGATTTTCATGTTGAGACAACCTTTCTCAGAATGTGACATTGGACAATGGTTGACCATGGTTGATTTTCACATTGAGACAATATTTGTCACAATGCAACGTTGGACCATGGTTGACCATGGATGACCATGTTGTTACAATGTGACATTGGACCAACAGACAACCTTTGTCACAATGCGACGTTGGATAATGGTTGACCATGGATGACCATATTGTCACAATTTTACATTGGACCAAGAGACAATCTTTGTCACAATGTGATCGTGGTTATTGACCATGGTTGAGCATGATTGACCATGGTTGATTTTCATATTGAGACAATATTTCTAAGAAAGCAACATTGGACTATGGATGACCATTGTTGTCACAATGTCATGTTGGACCAAGAGATAATCTTTGTCAAAATGTGACTATGGTTATTGACCATGGTTGATGTTCATATTGAGAGAATCTTTGTTGGAATCCATCATTGGAACAAGGTTGACCATGGTTGATTTTCATATTGAGACAATCCTTGTCACAATGAAGCATTGAACCATGGTTGACCATGATTTATTTTTTTGTTAAGACTATATTTGTCACAATGCAACATTTCACCATCATTGACCATGGGTGATTTTCATATTGAGACAAAATTTGTCACAATACGACATTGGACCATGGTTGACCATGGTTTATAAAGCCAAGGCATGTAAACCCTAAGATAAATATTATTAACCCTAAAATAAAGATGGTTGAACATGGTTGACCATGGTTGATTTCAATATAGACAAAATCTTTTTGACAATGCAATGTTGGACCATGGTTGATTTTCATATTGAGACAATATTTGTCACAATGTGACATTAGGTCATGATTTACCATGGTTAACCATGGCCAACTATGTTTTATCAAGGTTGGCCATGGTTGACCATGGTTTATTTTTACACTGAAACAATCTTTGTCAGAATGCAACGTTGGAATATGGTCGAACATGGATGGCCATGGTTGTCACAATGTGATTTTAGACCAAGAGACAATCCTTTTCACAATGTGACCATGGTTATTCACCATGGTTTACCATGGTCTGTTTCCATATTGAGACAATATTTGTGAGGACGCAATGTTGGAAGATGTTTGATTTTCAAATTGAGACAATTCTTGTCATAATGTGACATTGGACCATTGTTGACCATGACTGATTTTAATGTCGAGACAATCTTTCTCACATTGTGACATTGGTCCTCACCAATGGTAACAAACCTAAGGGATTAATACTAAAAACCAAAGGGATTATAAACCCAATGGAGTTATATTAAACCCAAGGGATCAATATTATAAACCCTAGGAATATAAACCCTAACATAAATACCATAAACCCTAAAATAAACATGTTTTACCATGTTTTACCATGGTTGGTTTTGATATTGAGACAATCTTTGTGATAATGCAAAATTTGACCATGCTTTACCATGATTTACCATGGTTGATTTCCATATTGAATCAAACTTTGTCACAATGCCACATTGCACCATGGTTGCACATGGTTGACCGTGATTTTAAACCCAAGAGATTTATATTAAACCCTAAGATTAATGTTGTAAGCCTTATAAATAATATTATACCCTAGGAATATAAAACCTTAGATTGATAAATCAAAGGGATTAATTCTAAAGCCTCAATATACTATAAACCCAATGGAATAATATTAAACCCAAGGGATTAATATTATAAGCCCAAGATATATAAACCCTAAAATAAATATTATAAACTTAAGGGAATAATAAACCCAAGGGAATAATATGAAACCTAAGGGATAAATATTATAAACACAAGGTATACAAACCCTAAGATAAATATTATAAACCCTAAAATAAGCATGGTTGACCACAATGATTTTATTATTAACAAAAACTTTGTCACAATGCGACGTTATACTATGATTGACCATGATTTATTTTCGTATAAGACATCATTTCTCAATGCGACAATGCGACGTTGGACAATGGTTAACCATCGATGACGATGTTGTCACAATGTGACATTTGACCAAGAGAGAATCTTTGTCACAATTCGACCATGGTTATTGACAATGGTTGATTTTCATATTGAGACAATATTTCTGAGAAAGTGAAATTGGACTATGGATGACCATTGTTGTCGCAATATCATGTTGGACCAAGAGACAATATTTTTCAAAATGTGACCATGGTTATTGAATGGTTGATTTTCATATTGAGAGAAACTTTGTTAGAATCCATCGTGTGAACAAGGTTGAACATGGTTGATTTTCATACTGAGACAATCCTTGTCATAATGCAACATTGAACCATGGTTTCCCATGATTGATTTTATTGTCAAGAAAATATTTGTCACAATACAACGTCGCACCATCGTTAACCATGTTTGATTTCCAAAATTAGACAAATTTTGTCACAATGTGACATTGGACCATGGTTGACCATGGTTTATAAACCCAAGGTATATAATCCCAAAGATAAATATTATAAACCCTAAAATAAACATGGTTGAACATGGTTGACCAAGGTTGATTTCAATATAGACAAAATATTTGTGACAATGCAACGTTGGACCATGGTTTGACCATGGTTTATTTTCATATTGAGATGATATTTGTCACAATGTGACATTGGGCCATGGTTGACCATGGCCAACTATTTTTTATCAAGGTTGACCATGGTTTCTTTTCACACTAAAAAAATCTTTGGTAGAATGCAACATTGGAACATGGTTGATGATGGATGGCCATGGTTGTCACAATGTGACATTGGACCAAGAGACAATCTTTGTCACAATGAAACCATGGTAGGTTTCCATATTGAGACAATCTCTGTCAGAATTCAACGTTCGAACATGGTTTACCATGGTTGATTTTCATATTGAGACAATCCTTGTCGCAATGCGACATTGGACTATGGTTGACCATGATTGATTTTAATTTCAAGAAAGTCTTTCTCACACTTTGATGTTGGACCTCACTAGTGGTAATAAACCCAAGGGATTAATACTGAAAACCAAAGGGATTATAAACCCAAGGGAGTTATATTAAACCCAAGGGATTAATATTAAACACAAGGGAATAATATTACACCCAAGGGATTAATATTATAAGTCTAAGATAGATGAACCCTCAAATAAATATTATTAACCCAAGGGAATAATAAACCCAGGGGATTCATACTAAAAATCCAAGGGATTATAAACCCAAGGGAATAATATTAAACCAAAGGGGAAAATATTATAGACACAAGGTATATAAACCCTAAGATAAATATTATAAACCCTAAAATAAACATGGTTGACCATTATTGACCACGGTTGGTTTTCTTATTAACAAAATATTTGTCACAATGCGACGTTAAACTATGGTTAACCATGATCGATTTTCATATTGAGAGAACCTTTCTGGCAATGCAACGTTAGAAAATGGTTGACCATCATTGATTTTCATATTGAGACAATCTTTGTTACAATGCAACGTTGGACCATGGTTAACCAAATATGACAATGTTGTCACAATGTGACATTGGACAAGAGACAATCTTTGTCACAGTGTGACCATGGTTGAACATGATTGATCATAGTTGATTTTCATATTGAGACAATCCTTATCACAATGCGATGTTGGACCATGGTTGACCATGCTTAACCATGGTTTATTTTCATATCAAGGCAATCTTTGTCACAAGAGGACGTTTGATCACAGTTGACCACGATTGATCATAGATGACCATATTGGATTTCACAAAACATGGTTGAACATGGTTGACCAAGGTTGACCATGATTGACCATGGTTGGCCATGGTTATCATATTGAAACAATCTTTGTCATAATGCGACATTGGACCATGGTTGACCAAGGGAATAATAAACCTAGGGATTAGTACTAAAAACAAAAGTGACTATAAACCTATGTGAATAATATTAAACCCTAGAAATATGAACCCTTAGATAAATAAACCGAAAGGATTGATATTATAAGCCCAAGGGAATAATAAAACCAAGATTTAAGGTTTATACACCTAGGGTTTACAATTTGTATCCCTTCGATTTATTATTCCATTAGGTTTATAAACCCTAAATTAAACATGATTTCCCATGGTTTATTTCCAAATGTAAATTAAAAAATGAAAAGGATACATTATGCTAATATGAAGGCTTAATTATAATTCCAAATCATAGTAAATAACTTAAGCCTAACATAATAATTGCATAAAAAGTTTATTAATTATTTAATTATTTTTTATGAATGAAATAAAAATGAATTAATTAATTATTAAAAAATTAGCAATACCGAAATTAGTGAAAAAATAATTTATATTAATTTAATTAATCATATTAACATTAAAATTATAATTTTTACTTTAGGCAGAATAAAATATTACCTCTGACCCTAGGTGGAAATTAAACTATATTAAATATTCAACCACAGAAGGGATTCCTTCGTTTCAATAATGATTACTCAATATAAAGCTACGTTAAATACTGATCCACTCTAAACAAAAGGGATTTGAGATTGAGAACATCATTTCCCACCCAATTTAATTATATGGATTTCCCTGTTCTTATTCATCGAAACTATTTTCCTTTAATCACTCTGCGAGTTGAATCATGCAAAACAGAATGCGCTTCCCATTAATTATATGGGTATCAATTTATATGGTTTTTACATAAAAACTAAATGACGAAATGGAAACATCAAAGAAATTAATATATGCTCTAAAATAAAAATGAATTTTACATACGAAATTGAAACACCAAAGCAAGTAATATATGCTCTACAACAAAATGTAAATGTAAGGCCCAATTGAAAACATTGTTGGAATTTTATAACACCCAAATCAATTAATGGTACCTTTTTATTCAAATGGGTACAACGCAAGCCATCCTCTCCTTGCAACACTATTTCTTATATTTATTTGGTTTTGTTATTGCTAAAGTTTTGTGGTAAATAATAAGTTATTGATTAAGTATTTTTATCATTTATATGATTCATACAAAACGCTAAACATAATTTCCTCTACTATTTGAACTGAAAACAAACATCAACAATATGTACAACGCATAAGTATTGAATGCCAATAGTATAAAGGAAAAAATAGAAAGAAATTTCCATTGTATAATTCCCTTTATCCCATTATTAAGCCATTTTTTTTTAATCGGATTTGTCAGATGAGTAGCTTTCTCTTGACCTGCAATTTATATAGAAGCCAAAAGTTAAATGTGGTGTTACTGTCTCAAACAATTAACATGAAGATGACGTTAATTTGTACTAAAATACCACAAATTTTGCTGCGACTGCGCAGAACTGATGAAGGCACGTTTTCTTGTAGAACTGATGAAGGAAAAGTTTCTTGCATGACTGTGTCCAATCTATCGAAATTTATTTTTCAGCGGTTCTACTCATGCAAGGAAATCAAATAATGTCTGGTGAGCACTCTACGATACTTAGTAAATGAATAATATTTTATTATTTGACTATGGATCATATGGATGAGATATGAACAAATAAAAAAAAAAAATTTAAAAAAAATGATAAAGCTTCAAGCTTACCAATTGTTCCAAGGCTGGCCCATGCAAGTTCATCAAGGCAAACAAAGCCTCACGGGGCTCCCTAACAAGATGGCGCTGATTTCAAATGCCAACTATCTAATACACAACTATACAAATCATCATTTATCAATCTATATATTAATATCATTATAATTGCAACCTTGTAACTGCAAATTCAGTTTTGGTCGACAAACAAAACCATGTAGTCCCGAAAGTAAAATTTTCAATACAAAATAAGGCGATCGAGTCAAACCCTTACCATGCCACATTAAGCCAAAGGCCTAACATTTATCCAAATGATATCCCGGAGCTGCAGAAATTGAGGGTCGATAATGAAGCTAACCTGGCAGTATGTCTTTCTAGGTTTCACTGGTAGAATGTAGGGCAAACATTGGCTGCTGGTAGCGTTGCAATTTTTACTGTTATCTGCCCACAAATTCACGTTTGTTCATTGAGTTTCAATCAATCAAGATTTCAAACCGGAGTACGAGGGAGACGATATATATGCCTGAGGTTCCCCAACCCAAACAAAAGGATTGGATGAGAGGCCCATAGCCTGTTAGTACGTGCTATAGTATGCAACCAGTCATCGAGGATGATGCTCAGTTCTCCTTCATGGACGAAGGGCTCTGATTTTGCAGAGTCGACTATCAAAGAACCATCGAAACAAGCCAAACGCTGGAGACCATAGTGGCCATGATAGAAATATGTCCCACGCTCCATACATTATTAACATTAGGCCACAAATTCCCAACACAATATAACCAAGTGAAGATGCAAGTATTGAAAAGAAAATGTGTTAAACATATTCTGTCTAAAACAAATCTATAGATAAACGTCTCGATCGGTTGGATTGCACATTGAGACATGGATGCAGTTCTAGATATCTCGAGCTTTGAGCCGACAACAGAAATGCCCACCAGAATGGAAACACATTGCGTGATCGACACGATTAATCAATCTGCCTTTAACGCTTAAAATGCTTTAGATCTCGTGGGCAATGGATATGCGGTACCGCTGAGGCATTCAACTTGTTGCTCGGCCCTCAAACACAGTGGTGTCGTTGGCCTATCTGTCATGTGGGACTAGTAACCCCTTTGTCTTCTCAAGACTGTTCACATCGTATGAGCTCAACGATTCAGATTACATTTAATGTCCTTTGACTTACTCTGTCGTCGCGTTATCCCCCTAATAAGGATCACTGAATTTTAATTAAAAAAATAATATTTAACATTTACTGCGGTTCACTTCATGCCCCCTCGCAGCAGAGCTCTGCTGCGTAGATATGCTTCTCAGACGAAGCATATTCGGGGCATATTCGCTCCAGATTTAACCTGACCCATCCAAATTTTTTAATTAAAAAAAGTCAATGTCGGTTCCTCCACCCTAAGTTGAAATAGGGGAGCCTTCGGCTAAAAATACACCTAGAATCCAATTCAGTGAAGCAAAACAAATAGGGAAATAGACAATTTTGTGATTAAACGAAACAAAAACATACAATTTCTGCTTTTTCATATTTTTAGTGGAGACATGAACACCATCACGTTTCACTAATGTATGTTTTGTTTTGAAATGCATAAGAATTTTGGAATGTATATATACTTTATGGTGATCATCTTTTGTGGCATGTACATAATAAATTAAATTTGTTTAAAGGTAATCTTAAAAATGTGTGAGCTAAATTTGTATTATATATAGATATTGAGCAGTATTTTCATGTCAGCTCCTATCATTTCTCTATTCAAAAATTGGGTGTTCTCAACACGCTAGCTACTCGTATGAGAATCTTTGATAAAAAGAACTTTGATAAAGAGAAGGCTCATTTCCTTAATGTTTTTGTCAATAATGGTTATAGTAGGCACCAAGGTTAGAATGTTTTACTTAAAGCCAACAAAGATCCGTTGGTTAAGAAAGACCCTAAAGATCGAGTCTCAGGGTTCATCTCCCTTTCCTCTAGAGGACTACTAATAAGATTGCGAGAATTCTTAGGAATCATAATGTTCCCTCAACCTTTAGACCCCTTAACACCATTTGTAGCTCCCTTAGATCGGTAAAAGACCCTGTTGACCCCAAGGGCATGAAAGGTGTCTATGTTATTACTTGTTCCTGTGGGACCCCCCATGTTGGTGAGACTAGTAGCTCTATTAAATAGAGGATTCGTGAGCACTCAGCCGACATAAAAGATGGGAGGACCTAGTCTTCTGCCCTGGAAGAACATGCAGAAGAAAACTCATACTGAGTAGAATCTCACATTGAGCAGGGAAAGTGTTTTGGAAGAAAACTCATATTAAGCAATATCTTCATGCCAGTTCCCATCATTTCCCTAATCAAAAGTTGGGTGTTCTCAACACGCTAGCTACTCGTGCGCTAAGAATCTCAAATAAAAAGAACCTTGATAAAGAGTAGACCCATCTCCTTAACATTTTTGTTAATAATGGTTATAGTAGTCACCAAGGTCAGAATTCTTTCCTTAAAGCCAACAAAGATCCCTTGGTTAAGAAAGACCCTAAAGATTGAGTCTTAGGGGTTTATCTCCCTTTCATGCAGGGGATTACTGATAAGATTGCGAGAATTCTTAGAAAGCATAATGTTCCCTCAACCTTTAGACCCCTTAACACCATCCGTAGCTCCCTTAGATCGGTAAAAGACCCTGCCGATGCCAAGGAGATGAAAAGTGTCTATGTTATTCCTTGTTCCTATGGGACCCCCTGTGTTGGTGAGACTGGTCGCTCTATTAGCCAAAGGATTCATGAGCACTCATTCGACATAAAATATCGGAGAAACCAGTCTTCTGCCCTGGAAGAACACACAGAAAAGACTAAACATCACATATGTATTGAGGAGGCCCGTGTTATTGTCAAGATTGCGCCTTTCCATCACCAAAAGTTTAGGGAGGCCTTAGAAATTGAAAAAAGGTTGAGAAATCATAGGGATGACGGCTAGAAAATTAGCAGTTGTTGGATTTCTTCCCTTTCTTCCTAGCACCCCCCCCCCTTGCCCCCGCCCTGTTTGTTGTTTTTATGTGGTTCTCTGGTCCTTCCCCCTTGTCCTGGATTGTTCTTTTATTTATTTCTATTTCTCTCTTTGATTTATCACTAATTTATTCATTTAGTCTTAGAGTTTTCTACTTATAATTAGGAATTAAATGTTTTAAATCATTCAAAAATTTTACGCCTTAATTATTTAGGCATAAAGTGATAAATAAAAACAACTTTTATACCTGATGATAGATAAATAGAATTCTAATGAGAAGACACTAATCTTGTTATGACCCATGTAAAACAAATATAAATAAATAAATTATAATTGTAAATGAAATAGTTATTTTTTCCTAATTTTCATTGACTTTATTTTTATTCTATAGAAAATGCTCATTATAATTTATTAAATTTAATATTAAGTCAAATACTGACCAACTAATTAGGCTATCTAGTTATATCATTTCTATACCCTCTCCTATCTCATATAAATAATCATACTCTAACTGTCTATTTTGAATATTTAAATAATAAAAAAGTCTATTAATTAGTTCTTAGTTTACTCTTGATTTAGTTAAATACATAAATTACAAAAGAAATAAATATAATAAAACAAACAAACTAATTAATTAACTAATTATATGTCTCTTTCCATTTCTCTTGGTCCCATCTTGTTTCCCAGTCTAATGTAGCCGTTTTCTGGTCAAATATAGTCGTTCCTGGTCAAATATAGCCATTGGATTATCTACTCTCTTTATTTATCCTGCAACCATGAGCTGGTTCTTCAACTTGTCCTAACGATGAACCACACTTGTTGGTTCGAAACGCATCGGCAAATGAATTATGATGTGATTTTTGCCAAAAAATCTTCTCAAAAACTTGATATGAATCACAAAAGCTTAAATTCAACAAAAGAGTTAAATTTTTTATATTTTGAATCAATGCTTTACTCATCATGAAGACAAAAAGTAAAAAAAAGAAACAAAATACAAGGGAAGAGAAAGAGAAAGAGAAGCCTAACTTATATTTAAAACATATCAAAACCTAATAATAATTATTATTATTTTTATTATAATTATTATTTAATATGAATGAGTACATTCTATTTAGTGGAATCAATAACTTTGTACATAAGGTTGTTATTATTTCACCAAGTAGAACAATTGTTTCACAAATGTCACAATGGACATCTTACAATCTCTCTAGAGAATTGAACCCACTCAGTTGGGCACACGAAATGTGTGCCATACCACTCAAGCTAAGTTCTTTCAACCTAATTATTTTATTTTGGTTTCCTAACCCACAGGGGGGTTTGAACATGGAATCCCACATAACACGATACCTTGATATCAAGGAAGTTGGAAATTGTGCTAGCCATGGAAACTATAAAAATATTTATTAATAATATAATATTTTTTTTTTTTTTTTTTTCCTATTGTTCACAGTCTTAACATTTTGGACTCATTGTCCATGAAATATTTGTACCAAGAAGATCCACCTAAAGGGATCACTTCCTATAGGCTCAAACACAGAGTCTGTCCCTAAGAGTGTTAAGACAATTGAAGTTGTGAACTCTCAATAGAAAACATATTTTAACGACGAGGAATCAATCAATTAAGCTATCCCTTGGGGCTTTTCAAAGTAAAAGGACTAGGCAAATCTGTTAGGATATTCCGACACATAGGAATAGTTAAGTATAACTTGGTCTAGTATAGAATTAGGTAAAGTGTGTTTCTTTACTATGTACATTTGTAACTTACAATCCGACGGTCACGATATGTAGTGATCCGACGGTTCATTCTCTCCTCGGTATTACCGACACTTGATCCGTGGCTTGACACCCGATTGGTCCATGAATTCTATTTGAAGCGCATGGAGGGTCATTTGTAGGTTCATCGTGCATGAGAGAAGCTTATGTAAATTTTCATTCTTTTATTAATAAATTGCCTGTAGTAGCCACGTTGGGGGTTTTAACCACGTCAAAATACTGGTGTATTGATCTGTGATCTGTTTGTGAGCGGTGTCCTTTTGGTGTTCTGTCTGAGGAATTTACCCTGTACATTCCTACATGGTATCAGAGCAACAAACACATTGAACTACACATGCACTTCATCAGAAAGCTCATTCATGACCATGTTCTTGAAGTGCAATATTGTTCAACAGATGATCAAGTTGCAGACATCTGTACAAAGGCTCTCACAGAGGCGAAGTTTACTAAACTTCGATTTATGGTTGGAGTTCAGGAAGCTGTCACTAAGGGGGGATAGGCTCTAGTGCTTCCTTCCTTCTCCTATTGTGTCATATTTGTAAATCCTTCAATCCTATCCCAAGCTGTTCTTAAGGGGGGATGTTAGGATATTCTGACACATAGGAATAGTTAAGTATAACTTGGTCTAGTATAGAGTTAGGTAAAGTGTTTTTCTTTACTATGTACATTTGTAACTTACAATCCGACGGTCATGCTATGTAGTGATCTAACGGTTCATTCTCTCCTCGATATTACCGACACTTGATCCGTGGCTTGACACCCGATTGGTCCATGAATTTTATTTAAAGCGCATGGAGGGTCATTTGTAGGTTCACCATGCATGAGAGAAGCATCAACCATGAGAGTGTTGAGAGAAATTAAGCCATGACATCTCAATAACAGAGGTGGAGCTTGACATTGAGAGTGTCAAAAGAATTGAACTTGTGACATCTCAATAAAAGATGTGGAGGGTGATCCCAAGAGTGCCAAAAAAATTGAACCCATAACATTTCAATAGTTGAAGTTCTAATGTTATCAAATATTATTAAAGAAACCAAAAATTTTAATTAATAATAAATAAAAAAAAATATTTAAAAAATATATAATATCTAAAAATTTAATAATAAAAACCTAACTATTAATAAATTTTATTAATATTATTATTATTAATTGTTATTAATATTTATTAACAACAAAAATATTATTTCAATATTTAAATTATTTAATATAATATTAAAAGTAGTTATTAATATAATTAATGATAGTATTAAGAAAGGAATCGTTAAATAAGAGGGGTAATATTAGTAAGGGAATTTTTCTACCAAAATTAATAATATTAATAATTTTAATAGTTTATTGAGAAAGTAGTAATAATAATAATAATATTAAAAAAAATTATAATTTATTAATTATCTGTAATATTATCTTTAATTTTTATAATAATTATATAAAATAATCATCTATATAAAAATAAATAATAATAATCTAGACTAAATTAAGGATAATAATATACCATATAGGAATAGTAGTATATATTCCTTTCCACATCAATTTTCACCCCAAATGTTGATGATAAAATCCACTCTACAATTCTCTTTTAAAAAGATTCTAACCATAAGAATAAATATTCTTAATTTAATATTAAACAGAAATTATAAATGTATTATCTAATTAATATTAAAGTTAGAGTTATAAGGAAAGAACCAAAGTAAATAATAAAATATAATTAAGGTTAATGAAGAAAAGAGGAAAAAAGAAAAATGTAAAAAAATAAGATCGAGAAAATATGAATGAAAAGGGAGCTAAGGAATAGGTTAGGTTAATGGGTGGTGGAGTTAGAGAATGTTTATGAGAATGAGAATGGATAGTGAGTAGTCATGATTGATTAAGTTTAAATCTATCTCCTCGGTAAAAATTGTTAGGGTTCTTTTTTATTTCAATAGCTTCCCTCATAAGACGGGGAGTGTGGAAGGGAATAAATGCAAGGATTCTAACATTGTTAAAGCATATGAGATTCTTGGTATTAAGAGAGTACTTGATAATGGTTTATTTGGAGACCCGATTATGGATATTGTTAGCCATGTGTTCTTTGATTTGGGCATTGAAGGTGTACATGTTTGGCCTAGGTAAGACTTTCCATAACAGCAAGGGATATCATAGACTCTTAGACCAAGCAGTCGATCTGTTTTATATTTAGAAAACCTAGAGAGTTTTTTAAGGAGGTATGTGCTTTGAAAGAGGTTTGAATAATCTTTTTCCGTAGGATCATGGCAATATGGTGAGTGACACCTTGAATGTAAGGAAAGGTTATTTGGTTATTTGGTTATTGGGTTTAGGATAGAGGGCTAAGTGAAACACTTTTCTAATTTGAGAAGAGGAGTAGTCATTGATTTGGAGGGATTTGGTTAGGAGGAGGAATTCCTTTTTAAGGTGTTGAGGATTAAAGATGTGAATGACTCGAGTCACTAAGGTCTTAAGAACGATTTTTTTTTGAGCAAGGTGGTGATAGGAATGGCCATGAAGGTATCTATTAGTAAGAGCCGTATTTCCAGTAGACTTGATAGGAGAGGGAGTTGTTAGGAAGTTCATACATGAGAACATCAAGGAATGAAAGGGAGTTGTTGATTTCCATTTCCATAGTGAACTGAATAAAGGGGAGATTTGGTTAAGGTGGATGAGAAAGGAACACAAATCAGAAATGCCATAAGACCAAACAACAAAGGTAATCAACAAACTTCTTCCAACATTTAAGTTTCAAATAGATATTGTAAGACTCAAAATTCAAAAATTCAATAAAATATTGATTACAACCAAAAATAAAAATAAATACATCACATAAAAAAATAATGTTAACACACTAGATAAAAATATAATATAATAAATTTTTAAAACTTTATTTATTTCTTTAAAAAACTAAATAATTCTAACTCAATAAAATAATATAATTAATTAAATTAAATTAAATTTATATATTTTAATTCGATTTATTCCATTTTCTTTATAACCGTACTATTTTCATTTTATAAAAATAAATAGCTAATGATCCTATAGTATTTTATAAAACATAAAGATGAAGGACCTATTACATATTATTCCTATTAGAAGCACGGACCTCCTACCTACCTCATGGCTTCATATTGAAAAACATCACATTGTGCGCAAGTTGAATATTATCTTTTTATATATATAATTTTATTAAAATGATATTATTTCTATGTTTGTGTATCCACATATTAAAATCTAAATATAATAAAATTTAAATTTAATATAACAAAATAAAAAGTGAAATAAATATATTATCATTTTATTTATTATTAGGGATAGATATAAAATTTTATTATTTATTTTTTGTTTGTTTGTTAAGTAATGTGTGCCTTGAGATGATTGATACTTTGAATGACTATAACTAAGAGTATTTAAGTTGTCAAAATTATCTAGAGATCTCAAGTTCTTGGGCCACAACAACCCTTAACATGTCCAGATTTTTGCCCATAAAATTTAAAACCAATAACTTTTTTCATCATAAAATATCTTAGCAAAACACCTTAATATTCTAACCCTAGTAAAATAATTATTCTATTTTTCATATGTATATATTAAGATATAAATAACATTTAATATAATAAACTCCCAAATAATATTTAATAGTTAAAAGTTACCTTTGGGTGCAAATATTTTGTGTAAAGTAGGTTTCAAACCATTGACTAAATCGACATCATTGTAAGCTTTTCTTACTGAATTGAATGAAAGTGGCTTTATACCTCTGATATTTTAATACATCATATTGTTCAATGTATCCAACCGATTTTCTATATGGTTCTTCTAAACCTGCAACATGAAGATTTCGCACCAAAATCAGCGCGATATAAAAAAGGGAAATCAAAGTCGCTCTGATATCAAATACCTTTTCGTTTGAAAATTTGTTTTTAAGTAGAAAGTGTTTGATGTGAGTATTGAATACATTTTCTATATGATTCTTTTCACTCTGCAACATCGTATTAAAATTGACCGGAGGAAAGCGCGTATTATTTTTCGTTTTTCAGGTATCTCCCTATGTCCCCGTCCAATCAATCTGATCATCTTCAACCAAGGAATGAGTGGTGACGAACAATTATTGAAATGAGTGGTCACGAAAAATTATGGAGACTACGTGTAATACCGGGTATGCAGAGATTCTTCCGTGGACGTGACTGGTCCAAGAAATGCCGATGCGGACTGAGACAATAGTAAAAACCTAATGGCTACTTATAGATGTTGCGAATGCGGACTAAGACAATAGTAGAAACGTAATGTCTACTTATAGATGTTGCGGATGCGGACCGAGACAATAGTAGAAACTTAATGTCTAGTTATAGATGTTGTCGATGCGGACTGAGACAATAGTAGAAACCTAATGGGTACTTATAGATGTATTATACTCCAGCCGCATCCATTTCAATTCATCACGGCACTTCTCCTTAGTGTCATTGTTCCTTTTTGTTTTCTAATTTTTATTTTTATTTTTTATGTTTTCAAGGTAGATGCACCTGAAAAGGATTAGGCGAAAATGATTAGGTGGGTAGATGGATCATATCTAAAGTCAAATTAATCAGAACTTAACTACAAACAACTTAACTACAAAGGTGCGTAAGAGAATTGAACTCATAATTTCCTTATGACAATGTACTTTAATAACATAATGTTGGCCAATTGCATTGCAATTGCTTTACCTATGTTACTAGATTATCCTTTTTTTAATATTTTATTCTCTTAGATCCCATAAAATTATTGTTATTATTATTTTTTAATTAAAAGTGATTTTTTTTTTTAAATATTTTTTCTAAAAAATATAGTGAATTATATAATATATATATATATATATATATTATATATATATATATAATCAATCAACTCGCGTAAATTAATATTT
This sequence comes from Pinus taeda, assembly GCA_000404065.3. Classification (NCBI taxonomy): domain Eukaryota; kingdom Viridiplantae; phylum Streptophyta; class Pinopsida; order Pinales; family Pinaceae; genus Pinus; species Pinus taeda. The sequence goes on along the minus strand of APFE031001456.1, from coordinate 123,760 downwards.
ACTACTTGATAAAACTATGGATGGGAGTGTTTCTTATGCCATTGTCACAACTTGTAGGACAAAGAGTCTCTGTGGGTTATTGGAAAGGCAAAGGAGCTTAGACATAAATTAACACACAAAACATACAAAGTGCGGCTCTTCTATTGATCACACGAAATTTGATGATTACAATGAACCTAGTGAAGGGCATTTAAACATTTTTGACTAGCAACTCACCTCAAATAACTTGCCATGCAACGACACACTAAAATCATCCATCACTTAACTCAACGGGTATTTAAGCATTTTCGACTAGTGACTCACCTAAAATAACTTGCCATGCAACCACACACTAAACTCATCTATCACTTAAATCAATCGGTATTTAAACATTTTCGACTAGTCACTCGCCTAAAATAACTTACCATGAAACCACACACTAAACTCATCTATCACTTAACTCAACTTGACTCAATACTCAGACTCTAATTTTAGTCAAATTCTCATGCAGGAGTAATTACAATTTTTAACACTCCCCCTTAATTACAACCAAATGACTCAACTATGTCTGCTAGGCTTACAATAGAAATTGGCACAATTATCGCTGAAACATATTTGTTGGCCTATGTTTCAACTAGGCTCACAATGTCTCAAGACTTTCACAATTTTGCATTTTCTTTTTCTCTCCTTCCAAATTTTAAATCCTCAGAATTGGCTCATTCTCTATTTTGGGTTCTTGTTGTAGGCTCCATATTTCTTGACTTACTCCTGTAGCAATTTAATTTTGACTTTTCTTCAATTTGTGTTGAAACACAATATGATCTTATCTACTACACCTTCCTCTTCAAATATTCGTTCAACCATGGACTATTGCCACTACATTGCATCTTCAAACTCTCTTCTTTGTTCTTCTTCTTCTGCTTCATATCCATGAATTTCTTTACGCCATATTTCTTGATAGTAAATCTCATCTCTTCTTGGCTCCATTGCTGAAAAATGGTTTCAATGCATTCATCTTTGTCTTTCATATCATTCTTTTCACTTTCATCATTAGGTACTGCTGATTTTTTCCTATAATTTGCACACTCAAGATTAGTATTCACCATTTCATTCAATTCTTTTATTCTAGTTTTTTCTTTAAGACTCGCTTCAATTTGTTCAATTGGTTTTTAAATCCATTCTTCAATGAGCTTCAAATCTGCATGAAATTTATTAATAACTTCGTTATCAAAATTTTCGCCCATGCTATTCTGAACACCCGCATATTAAAAAAAAATGTTAAAAACATCCTTATTATGCTCTTCGGTGAGAGTTTCCTTCTTGACCTCTTCCTTCTCTGCCTTCTTTTCAACTTCACTGAAACTATCTTCCATTATTATGTGGTCAAGTGATATTCTCATCAAAAACTCTTTAATCACATTATCTTGTTCTTGATCATAAGTTGTTGCTAGATCACATTTTGTTTCATGAGCAGTTCCAACGACTTCATATATTACTACTATGGAGACAACTTCGACTTTAAATGTTTCATCAAACATTGTGCTTACCATATTGTCACAATCAATCTCTATTTTATGGTCTTGACAACCATCATCCACTTTTGAGTGGGATTCTCCAAGCTTTTTTTTCCTCTTAGAGTCTTGCTCATCTACTCTCAGATCTGCGGTTGGATTCTTTACTTGTGAGTAACCTCCTGGTGCATGTCACTCTGTCTTGCACCAAATTCTTCTTTGTCTTTTGCTAGACTTCTGAGTTCCTCGACTGCAACCTGAACCTTTCTAAATACGGAAACAATCTCTGCTTCTTCTTTTCGATTCCTATGCGCACCGTGAGACCTGATTATTCAAATAGTTGATACCGATTTTAATGATGTTTCCACCAATCACACCCTTTTCAATCAGTCAACTTATATATTCTGTAGCCTAGTAGGTAGTCTCCTCCGCGGGGGCTTCACTCAATGAACCTCTAACATATCATGTGCGTTCGTGGCATATTAAACAATACCCTTAATTTGAATACATATTGGAAAATACCTCTAAAAATCACATTATTTAACCCCCTACCAATACAAACCCAATACACCTTCCCAATTGAAAAATCCCTGCTTTCACTAGATATTGTAGGTATCCATTTTTGCATTAGCATTTTTTATACCCCTTCATATTTTTCCATTAACTTTGGGATCCATTTTCTATACCTACCAATATAAAAATCCTCTACCCCCTATATATCCCCCAATATATTATGTCAGTTTTCCTCAATAAATATCCCCCAATATGAACTCACATGGTATGGTATTGCTCGACAAGTGAAGACTCTGTGGTCTCCTTATAGCTCTCAAAGCAGCATAATGCTTTTCTTGATGCATAGGTTTTCTCAACTGGTACCAATTTTTCAAACCGATAGCACACTAAAGAAAAAAAATCACAACAAGCAGGCAATGACCTAGCTACAAGCAAGATCCAATGTAGATTCACACGACTTTATCACTTAGCCACAGTGAGCACCAACACAGGAATTCTAGCAGCGTGACCTCATTACCAGGTGGTCAGCACAATCGGTCAATACAACAGATTGGACCTCCAACAAATCCACCCTAAAACTGCCACGTTTGACTTAAAATCTCTAACAATCTTATTCCTCTCCAATCAACTATTGTTGCACTCCACGAATGATTTGCAGGTTCCAGCAAGAACCCCACCGGTCAGCCCACTCTTCTCGGCTTCACAACGAGATACATGCAACTGATTTTCTATTGGCCTCGTCTTAGTGGCACCTACTCGTTGCCTCTCTCAACAACAAACTTTAACACACTCTAAACACAACTCCACACACTCAATCTGCGATGAATAAGCTTCATGCAACACGGTTGTCGGGGCTGGTCTTCTATGATGCAAAGCAGCTTCATTTGAGCTTTGCCATTCTTGATTGGGCCAAACAAGCTGTCCATTAAATACTACAAAACAGTGGCTTTCCTGTCGACGTTGTTCAGGATGGACAACATTCTCCACACAGGATGCACAAGCTTAACAGTCACGTCAGGCTCTTTACTGCTCTCCAGCCTTTACATGCCAACAAGGTGAATGTGTCCTCCTCTTCCTCAAGGCAGTGGCAGAGAGATTAACTACCACGAAGGGCTCCTTCACCATGGGCTCTTTCACTCGAGCCACAAAGGGCCACACTACAACCACCATTGTCCCACCGTTCGTCCAGCTCCCTCCAAGCAGCCACTAGTCACATGGGTATCGAGTCCCTTCGTTGCAAACAAGGCACCACCGATCCTGATTCATGGCAGTGATTGTGAGGACATGCCTCTCAACATCAAATCCCTTGCTTCAACAACAACCTTCACGCAGTTGTCACCACAAACAAGGCACATCACCTCCACAACTCACTAGCACGCAGCTGCCAACCGAGGCAGAATTTACCAGTAGATCCACTCACCACACCACAATGAGTCTTCTACATATGGTCGTGTCTCTCCTCGATGTGCACTTCTCTACTTAAGAATATGACGAACAAACTAAAAAAAAAATACATGCTGCAATGATCCAGGTGGATATTGGTGGCCACCCACCTATCCCATTTGGACCCCCACAACTGTCTCTTTCAACTTTTTCAGTTTCCTGAATTGTAGCACAGTTTACTATTTTTAGCAGTTTTTTGGGTCCTGAACATCCAGAGCTGTTTTGAGGCCCTAAACGACGTTTTTCAGGAAATTTGGGGGCAACATGGGTCATGGACCCATGTTGCCCTTCCCAAACTGGTAGTTCTCAGATAGATCTTTCTAACGAGCTATTGTACACAATTGAGATCGTATGCCAAAGTTACGACCCCGAGAAATTGATGTGCCAATTTACCCAAACGGGGCCCACAATTTGGCGAATCATCTTCTAGGGTTAGGTTTTGGGATGTGAAGGGTTTTCCATTGTTTCTCAATAATAAATAGGCCTTCGAGCCTCATTGTAACACAATTTAGAGGCATGTAGCCGCCACATCTCTTCTCAGAGATAAGCTACCATCGCCCTAGCTAGTTCTTTCCATTTCTGTTTGTAAGAATATTTCAGTATTTTACAGTAATAAAATGAAGTATTGTTTCCACTGCATATCTGTATTTATGGTTATCTCTTTATTTTGTTGCGTTCCTATTTAAATTTGGATCAGTGGTATCAAAGCGGTCTGATTTTTCTCTGTTTTTCTTTGCATGTCCCCAACGAGGTTGGGATATAAGGAGTTAGGGCTTGAACTGGTTTAACCTTTGCAAGACTAGCCTCGTAAATCCCGACGGCCTCCCATGGCGGATGAGAAGAAAGACGAGGGGGTAGGAGATCCTATCAAAATCTTGCTCGAAGAAGCCCTCAAGCGATAGAGGAACGCGATGATGGATAGCTTTGCGCAAATCCTTCAGCGGCTACCAAAAGGTGACACATCGGCTTCCAACATCTACTTTGGAAACGCCACACCATTTAAGGTACAAGCTAATTTTGAAATCCCCATCTTTGAGGGTCAGATAGATGTAGATGCCATAGATAAATGGTTAAATCTACTAGAGGGTTACTTTTCTGTTCATGAATTTTCGAGTTAGGAAAAGATTATTTTCGCTCTTCACAAAGCAGCCCTCCACATCAAGGATTGGTGGGAAACCTACTGTGAGCAGAAGGATGAAAGTACAGGCTCACTATTTTCAGCTGCACCCACTTGGGATTCATTCCGAGATGCCATGAAGGAGCAGTATTACCCTGTCAAAAGCTATGAGGACAAATACATCAAATGGACCACACTGCGGTAGAGACGAGACCAAGATGTGCCAGAGTTCACAAACATTTTTCATACCCTTCGCACAAAGTTGGGTATCAAAGATTCTAATTTGCATCTGGTACTCAAATATCGTGGCTACCTACACAAATACATCCAGGAAGAGATGGAGTTCCTGAACATCTCCTCGCTTGGCACTACATACCGATACACTGTCAAAATCAAGCAAAAGTTCAAACAAAACAAGCGAGACTTTGGATCTACAAATCCGAAGACCAAAGGACCATCGAAGCTTCAAGAAAAGAAAAACACCACGAAGTCGAAGAAGGACACAAGAAAGTGGTGTAAGTTCCATAAGAGCCCCACTCACAACACAAGTGAGTGTCAGACCAAGCAGTCGTTGGTGGCTGAGTTGAAGGCTTCTGAATCAGATGCATGTTCCAACCCTGAGCCAGAACCCGACAAGGGGAATGGCAAAGGGAAGTAGATCATTGATACGGATCCTAGCACCACTGTTTCCACTGCCAAGATCCAGAAAAATGAGCTCGAAAATCCAAAGGAAGGGGAGTGTCTTTTCCACTCACAGATGTAGGTGAAGGGTTCACGCTACAATTCATTGTCGACAATGGCAACCAAAATAACCTCATTTCAGCAGAGGTCATGAACCAGTTGTGCCTACCAACTACACCACACCCAGAACCGTACAGTATTGGGTGGCTTCATGAAGGACGAGATCTCTAAGTTTGCTAGCAGTGTTGTCTTCCCTACAACATCAAGCCTTTCATAGACGAGGTATTGTGTGATGTTACACCTCTGGATGTTTGTGATGTACTATTAGGCCAGCCATACTTGTGGAGGCAACATGCTGTGTATAAGTCAAGGCCTCGTGCTGTCATTATTTCTTTGAATAATTCATTATACAGGATACCATAGGTAGCCCAACCTACTGCCACTTCTTTGATCGCTGCTAAGAAAGGTAGCAAGCTCATCGCACATACTAGGAAATTCATTTTCTATCTGGTTCACTCCCAAAGTAAGAGGAAGGTCGTTGCCACATCCATGACCCCCGCGAAAGGTTCCTCCATGCAGTAGCAACAACAGAGTGATACACTCATGACAGAACACATGAACAACTTCTCCTCACCCACAAGTGTAGCACACAAGTTTTAGGTGGGCAACAAAGTCGGGTTGCATCTGTAGAAAGAACACCTTACAAGAGCCCATCAAAAGTTCCAACCACTCCGACATGTTCCTTATAGCATAACCAAGGCTATGGAAAACAATGCTTTAGAGCACAACATTCCTCCATTCCTTCGCGTGCACCGAGTGTTCAATGTGGACTGTCGTCGACCATGCTTCCCACCATTTTTGGACACATCAGAGATTGTAGAACAGCTCACCAGAGACTCAGCTCAGCAGAAGCTTCCTCATCTCAGGGAGAAACTCAACGCAATGGGGACCATTGCTTCCTAAGGGGGAGGAATGATCTAGGTGGATGTTGGTGGCCACCCACCTATCCCATTTGAACCCCCACAACTCTCTCTTTTAGCTTTTTAGTTGCCTAAATTGTAGCACAATTTATTATTTTTCGCAGTTTTTCGGGTCCTGAACTTCCAGAGACGTTTTGAGACCCTAAATGACGTTTTTTGGGAAATTTGGGGGCAACATGGGTTCAAGTTTCCCTTCCCAAATTGGTAGTTCTTGGATAGATCTTTCTAACGAGCTATTGTACACGTCAAACGGAGATCGTATGCTAAAGTTATGACCCCAGGAAATTGATGTACCAATTTATGCAAATGGGGCCCACAATTTGGCGTTTCATCTTCTAGGGTTAGGTTTTGGGATGTGAAGGGTTTTCCATTGTTTCTCAATAATAAATAGGTCTTCGAGCTTCATTGTAACACAGTTCAGAGGCATGTAGCCACCACATCTCTTCTCAGAGATAAGCTACCATCGCCCTAGCTGGTTTCTTTCCATTTCTGATTGTAAGAATATTTTAGTATTTTACAGTAATGAAATGAAGTATTATTTCCACTGCATATCTGTATTTATGGTTATCTCAGTATTTTGTTGCGTTCCTATTTAAATTCGGATCATGCAAACATAAAAAAAATAAAAATAAATAAAAAAAATAAAAAAAATACTCTATAAACAAATACCCTCTCTTATTTCCCTAAGCCCAGTATAGTTTAGGCCCTGAGACGCTCTGATACCATGTTAAATTTCCATAAAGGAAATCTATATTCCATTAATTAAATATGAAATTACATATATACAGGAGTATTGTCTCAAGATAGAAAAACTATCTTGAACACACACTCTATTGGTTAAGAGAATATCTCAACCATATACTAGACTAGGAAAATCACTCCTATAAAATAAGAACAAACTCTTTACATAAAAAAAAATCACAACAAAATAAAATACAAATTAATATTCCAACAATAATTTTATAAACTAAAATAGTTTACAGAAACTTAAATTTTTGTTCAATAAAATCTTACATGATTACAAAAACCTAAACTTTTGTTCAATAAAATCTTACATGCTTCATAAAATATCTATAAACGTGCGTTGCAAAAACTATTTCGAAAATCCTTCATAATTTTATAACCACGATTTTAATTTTCATGTGACCTTTTACTTTAAAATAATTCAAACTCTGTGGTAACCTTTCGAATAACTTTATTTTGTTAAACCTTTTAATGCCACTAAACTTCAAGTAATATTATATGGCAAACCTTGCCCACGTGGTCTTCGACCCTTTCTACCAGTTACAACTCACCAGACACTAGACAGAAGAAACTATTGACTATTGACCCCTTTAACTAATCAGAGTGGCTTCCCAAACTTATCAACCGCAGTGACAACTACAACTACAGCCTTTTATATCTCCTATGTGTTTTCTCATTGACTTCATTTGCGCCTTTGAATAAACCTTTGAACATTGCCCACGACTTTTCTTGGTTGTGGTGGCTGTTAATACCAACTGAATAGATTCTTTGTTCTATTAACGCAGCCCGTATTATGATGCCCTCTGTGCTAAGGCTATCCAAGATATAGAAGTATAGAGTTAGTACTCTAACGCCACCAAGACCAAAGCTAATCCATGTGCTTTGGAAAAGCTTTAAGGCTGTCACTCGTAACGCGGCTTTCCTAAGCCCATAAAGCACTGAATATTGTAAGGTGTGTTATAGTTCAACCATGAGGAAAAAATGTTTCTCTCACATAGGGGTGTTAATATGTTTCTCTCCTCTCTCATAGAGGGTTGTTAATTTGCTTTTCATGGATTTTTGTCATTTTTCTCCCACATAAATTTGTTGGAAAGGCAGAGCAGCTTAATCACAAATTAACATACAAAATATATGAGTTGAAGCTTTTCTATTGATCTCACAAAATTTGATGATTACAATGAACTTAGTGAAAGGTATTTAAACAGTTTCGATTAGTGACCAGCCTAAAAGAACGTCACATGCAACCACACACTAAATTCATCTATCAGTTAACTTTGCTTGACTCAACACTCAGTCAACTAACTGATTCTTCAATTTTACCTAACTCCAACTCCTCCTGCAAAAATAATTACAATTTCTAACATGAGTTGTCACATATTGAAACAAAAATAGATCGACCTAGTTCCAAATTCAGTACAGGATCTTAACAAGAAATGTTGTCATTAAAGCTTCAGCACTGGCGGCAGCCAGTTCGGCTCAGGTACTTGAATGTAGCCATTTGCAGGTTTCTAGTTTCCATAAATAAAAATGTGAGCAAGCACTGCTTCTATGTCTAGCTGTTTGTTTGGAGGCATTTTTAATTTGATTGTTGACTCTCAGAATATTGCAACCCACATTTTGATTCCTAAAATATTGCAATCTACATTTTTCAGATGTTGGAATATTGGGATAATCCTAAATAAATTCGAACTGCAAAATCCAAATTTATTTTGAAATTTCTTAAATAGAAAAGGGCATTGTAAGTTTGGAATATTGGGATAATCCTACATAAATTCCTTGTTTAGGACTGCAAAATCCCAATTTTATTTTGAAGTGTCTTTTACAATAAAATGGCATTGCCGATGGTCCAAGCATAGTGGACAAGGAGATGGGAGTGTTGAGAAAACAGATTCAGGAGTTGTGAATGTAGGGAACAAATTACTTGCCTCCACAGCACTAGATGAAGTACGAGGAGGACTGGTCTGTTACATATACTTTAGATATTTGTGACTTCCTCAGATGGGTACAGAAATCTTGATTAGTACCAGACCCACCATCGCCATCGCCATCGCTGCTCTGACTTTGATATCGTTGAGTGTTCCTACATTTTTGTTGTTTCTCTTCATTCTAGTCTCCGCAACTTATAGCGCATTGTTTATGTAGTTTCTGAGAAAAGTATTAGATCTGTAATGCTCACAAGACCATTCAAGAACACCAACAAACATCATCCACTGAATTATCGCTTTCATATTTTTGTAGCACCGGGAAGCTTGTAGATTCTACTTATTCTGGAAGCTGATTAGACACTCAAAAAATAAATGATAAGAATATATTGAAAAACAAGTTGAACGGTCTCATCTGAATAATGAAAACATCAATTAACAGGTAACTCAGTAAACATAAATTCTAAAATTTACACCAATGCCATGGTCACAACATCAGATAACTAGAACCATCTCGTTTGAATAATGAAAAAACAACGAACAAATAAGTCAGTAAATATAAATTCTAAAATTTACACCAATGCTCAGGCTCACAACATCAATCATAAAAATTCGAATTCGAATGGCAGTGAGAAGACAACATCCATCTTAAAAGTTTAGATATCTTGGTTGTAGATTGTGAAAATATTTAGGAATTTTACTGATGGGAGTGAATAAAAAATGTGATTTGGAAATCTATAGCAAAATTAAATTTATATGAGATATAAAATAAAAATTGGCAAAGTCACAGATCTAAATTAAATTCAGGTTATAATACACGATATAGAGATTAACAAAAGCATAAATGTAGAAGTGACTATAGTGAAAGCATCGGATCAAATTTTATGTGTCCTTGATTAATGGCATTTAACACAAAGAGAATAATCATTAGAATTCCATTATTTTTTTCGCATACACATATTCACTGGTCATAAATGCCTTTTTTTCCTTTATAATCATCCTGCTAATTTCAAATTTGTGCTAGTTAAATGTAAAAAAGTAAATAGATTGATTTAAAGATACTTAAAAAAATTAATATTGAAAATTCTATTCATTGATGCAAAGGAAAAATTGAAATCTCTATTTAACCCAATTTAATTCTCTAATTAAAAATTATTAAGTAAACAAAATATTATATAAAAAAATGTTGAAATTATTATACAGTTAATAAGGAAAAAAACCAATGAACATGTTTTATCTAACTATTTAAGGTTTTGGAGTATTTTCGCAAGAACCCATCAAAATAATTTTGAGTTGGATCTTGTTCTTCAATTCTGTTATTTTAAATACATAAGTAAGATAAAATTTTGGTTAAATCTTGTTCTACTATTCTCATCTAAAATTTGATTTTAAACATGCAGGGTTGACGTATTAAACTTGCGATTCCAAATTTTTAAAAAGTTCAACCCAAAAGTATTACCAAAAACCCCCTAAAACGCAAACAGTTACACCACGACATATGGATATGCTGTCGTTGCACATCAGTTCACGGACTTTCCCCCTTTTTATCTCTAAGTATTCCAATCATTCTTTCTTATTCCATTCCAATCATGGTGAAATTTAGGATAGTCATTTAACTGGTTAAGTTGAGTTAAGTTATATTTTGTGAAAAGTTGAATTTAGATGGTGTGTATGTTGAGTTAATTTGGGCAAGAAGCTAGTCCAAAAAGGTTTCAATACTCTCCGCTAGGCTCATTGAAACTATCGAGTTTGTGTGATCAATAGAGAAGAGTAGCAGCTCCTATGGTTTGTGTGTGTTAATTTTAAAAAAAGAAAAGATTGCATGGTAAAAAAGGACAAGGAAATTTTTTTCTATTGAATTTTTTTTTGGGATTTTGCAAGTCTGTTCATCAGCAAAGATTTGGTGTTTTGTCAAGCATGACAATTTTTTCAGTGAAGATTGTGCCTTACATAGGCGCATATTTAAAATCATATTTTTTTCAGGGGCGATAAGAAAGATAACTTCATACAATCAAGAAAAAAACTATAAGTCAAAGGAAACATAATAATATGGGCCGCAAAGCAAGACTGAAGAAGACTAAGAAAAGGAATCGAAAAGAAGAGGCAAATATTGTTGTCATGTTCAAAGAGGTTCAGATTGCAGTCGAGGAACTGAGAAGTCTGGCAAAAGATAAAGAAGAAATCAAGGTTGATTAGTGTAGCATGGATCTGATGCCACATCCTATGTTTACTAATGCCCTAGCTTTGAGTTTCATTCAACAAGAAATGGATGAAAATGTTATGTGCAAGGTATAAAAAACTATAACTTTCAAGGAAGCATGGAAGGTCTTGGAAGAAGAGTTTGCTGCAAGGGGGAGTGACATGCAATAGCGAGATGTGTTACAATTTGTTGAGTCAGCTGCGGATCTAAGAGTATATGAGCAAGACTATGGGAGTACAACAGAGCTTGGAGAATCCCATTCAAAAGTGGATGATGGTCATGAAGACTATAAAAGTGAAACTCATAATGCAAACATGCATATGGATGAAGAAAATGTAGCAAAGATTGTAGAGAAAGAAGTTGAAGTCTCTGCGTGTGAAGAAGAGAAAGAGGATATAACTACTCAAGAACTCCATTGTAATGTGGATGGTGCAGATGAAGGTGAATCACACTATGATAAAACACATGTGGAATATGACTACAAAGTGAGATGACAATTGATGCATCTAGCCACAGCTAATAGATTTGATGAAGTTGAAAATGTCAATGAACACATGCATGCTCGGATATCCCACCATAGGGCGGATGATCATCATGGCGATGATATGTGTGGTTTCTTTATTGAAAAAGGGATTGATTGTGGAAATATGGTAAGCGACATGTTTGATGAAGCATTGAAGGTTGAATCTGCCTCCATAGTAACAAGGTATGAAGCAATTGGAACTATTCATGAAGCAGTGTGTGATCTAGCAACAACTATTGATGATCAAGAAGATGATAAAGTGATCGAAGAGTTTTTTATGAGAATATATACTAACATAATAGTGGAAGACAACCTTCATGTAGTAGAAAAAAAGGCAGAGAAGGAATAGGTAGAGAATGAAGCTCTCACTAAAGAGCATAATAAAGATGTTTTAAAAATTATTTTTGAATATGCAGATATTCAAAATAGCATGGACGATGAAGTTGAAATGAAATTTATTAATAAGTTTGATGCAAATTTGAAGCTCATTGAAGAATGGATTAAGAAACGAATTGAAAATATTGATGTGAGTTTTAAAACAACAACTGAAATAAAATAATTGAATGAAATGGTGAATGATGATCTTGAGTGTGCAGATTACAAGAAAAGAGCAATAGTACCTAATGATGAAAGTGAAAATAATGATATGGATGTTTCTAAAGACAAATATGAATGCATTGAAATAATGTTTCAGCAATGGAATCAATAAGAGATCATATTCTTCTATCAAGAAATGTGGTAGAAAGAAAGATAGGAATATAAAGCAAAAGTAGCAGAGCGAAGATGACAGTTTGAAGAACAAAAATTGTGGAGAAAGTCTACAGTTGAACAAATTTTTGAAGATGAAGTTGTAGAATATAGGATCAGATTATTTTTCATCACAAATTCAAGAAAATTAAAAGAAACATTGCATCAACAACAAGGAAAGAAATATGGAGTCTACAACAAGATCATGAAATAGATAATCAAGTAATTCCAAGGATATAGAATTTGGAATAAATGAAAAAAATTGCAAAATTGTAAAAGTTTTGAGTTATTGTAAGCCTAACTAAGACATAAACCAACAGACATGTTTGAGTGATAATTGAGTCAATTTCTATTGTAAGCCTAATAGATATAGTTAAGTCTTATTGAGTCAAGTTAAGTCATGTTTGAGTTATGATAAGTCATATGGTTGTAATTAAGGGGGAGTATAAAAAATTGTAATTACTCATGGATGCCAAAGTTAGCTAAATTTAGGAGAGTCATTTAACTGAGTCAATTTGAGTGAGTTCGAGCTAAGTTATATTTTTAGAAAATTTAGGAAAGTCATTTAACTGAGTCAAGTTGAGTGAGTTTGAGTTAAGTTATATTTTAGGAAATGTCAAATTTAGAGTGTGTGTGCATGTTGAGTTAATGCGGGCAAGTAACTAGTCCAAAAATGTTTAAATACCCCTCACAAGCTTCATTGTAATTATAGTTTGTGTCATCAATAGAGAAGAGCAATAAATCCAATGGTTTGTGTGTTAATTTTTGTGTTTGTCATCTCTGCCTTTCCAACACTCTTGTGCCCACATAATCAATGGTCACCTATGTCATTTAAATATTCTAGTCACCCTATTCAACTCTCACTACTCCTTTTCTTCTCCATGCAACTCCCTTCAAAATTAGAATGAGAACCCCCCCCCCCCCCCGACACTGTCATTATGATGATGTTACCTACGTTACTGGGTTCTCGCATTTTGAAACAAAAATGGAAGAAATGGAAACCAGTTTGGCTCAAGTACTTTGATTTGGCCATTTGCAGATTTCTAGTTTCCATAAATAAATACATGAGCAAGCACTACTTCTATGTCTAGCTATTTTTTTCGGCATCTTTAACTTGATTATGAATTTCTGGAATATTTCAGAATTCAATGGACATGGTTGTTAAACAATTCATCTCCTCATGAATATTCACAATCCATAATGGACGGGGTTAGGGAGTTAAAAATCTGAATTTTATTTTAAATATTATTTAAAAAGAGATGGCCTTGCAAGTGGTCAAAGCATAGTGGATTGTTGGAAAGACATAGGAGGAAAGGTATAAAATTTAACACACACAATAACATGAGTTTGGGTTTTTCTATTGACCACACAAAATTATTGATTACAATGAACTCGGTGATGGGTATTTAATCTTTCTCGACTAGCAACTGACTTAAAATAACTTTCATAAGCAACCACACACTAAATTCGACTTTACCCGAAAAATTATTTTTGAATATGAAGATATTCAAAATATCATGGACGATGAAGTTGAAATGAAAGTTCTTAATAAGTTTGATGCAAATTTTAAGTGCATTGAAGAATGGATTAAGAAACAAATTGAAAAAATTGATGTGAGATTTAAAACAACAATTGAAATAAAATAATTGAATGAAATGGTGAATGATGATCTTGAGTGTGCAAATTACAAGAAAAAAGCAATAGTACCTAATGATGAAAGTGAAAAGAATGATATGGATGTTTCTAAAGACAAATATGACTGCATTGAAACAATTTTTCAGCAATGGAATCAATAATAGATAAGATTCTTCTATCAAGAAATGTGGTAGAAAGCAAGACAAGAATATGAAGCACAAGTAGCAGAGCAAAGATGACAGTTTGAAGAACAAAAGTTGTGGAAAAAGTCCATAGTTGAACAAATTTTTGAAGATGAAGTTGTAGAAGATAGGATCGGATTATTTTTCAGCACAAATTCAAGAAAATTAAAAGAAACATTGCATCAACAACAAGTAAAGAAATATGGAGTCTACAACAAGATCATGAAATAGATAATCAAGTAATTTCGAGGATATAGAATTTGGAATAAACGAAAAAAATGCAAAATTGTAAAAGTTTTGAGTTAGTGTAAGCCTAACTGAGACATAAACCAACAGACATGTTTGAGAGATAATTGAGTCAATTTCTATTGTAAGCCTAACAAATATAGTTAAGTCTTATTGATTCAAGTTAAGTCATGTTTGAGTTATGATAAGTCATACGGTTGTAATTAAGGGGGAGTATAAAAAATTGTAATTACTCATGGATGCCAAAGTTAGCTAAATTTAGGAGAGTCGTTTAACTGAGTCAATTTGAGTGAGTTTGAGTTAAGTTATATTTTCGGAAAATTTAGGAAAGTCATTTAACTGAGTCAAGTTGAGTGAGTTTGAGTTAAGTTATATTTTAGGAAAAGTTGAATTTAGAGTGTGTGCGCATGTTGAGTTAATGTGGGCAAGTAACTAGTACAAAAATGTTTAAATACCCCTCACAAGCTTCATTGTAATTATTGTTTGTGTGATCAATAGAGAAGAGCAATAAATCCAATGGTTTGTGTATTAATTTTTGTGTTTCTAATCGCTGCCTTTCCAACACTCCTGTGCTCACATAATCAATGGTCACCTACATCATTTAAATATTCTAGTCACCCGATTCAACTCTCGCTACTCCTTTTCTTCTCCATGCAATTCCCTTCAAATTTAGAATGAGAAATTCTCCCCCCCCCCCCCCCCCCCCCCCAAGACACTGTCATTATGATGATGTTACCTACGTTACTGGGTTCTCGCATTTTGAAACAAAAATGGAAGAAATGGAAACCAGTTTGGCTCAAGTACTTTGATTTGGCCATTTGCAGATTTCTAGTTTCCATAAATAAATACATGAGCAAGCGCTACTTCTATGTCTAGCTATTTTTTTCGGCATCTTTAACTTGATTACGAATTTCTGGAATATTTCAGAACTCAATGGACATGGTTGTTAAACAATTCATCTCCTCATGAATATTCACAATCGATAATGGATGGGGTTAGGGAGTTAAAAATCTGAATTTTATTTTAAATATTATTTAAAAATAGATGGCCTTGCAAGTGGTCAAAGCATAGTGGATTGTTGGAGAGACATAGGAGGAAAGGTATAAAATTTAACACACAATAACATGAGTTGGGGTTTTCTATTAACCACACAAAATTAATGATTACAATGAACTGGGTGATGGGTATTTAATCTTTCTCAACTAGAAACTAACTTAAAATAACTTTGATAAGCAACCACACACTAAATTCGACTTTACCCGAAATAAGACTGAACTGGAATTAACTCAACTTGGATCTCATTTAACTCGTAGAAATTCCCATTGTAGATCACCTGATAATGCAATAGACTAAAGCAAAAATACAAGATCTACTTCTACAACAAATTTTGTAGAAGCTTAATCGAATATGAGCAAGATCAATGAGAACACATATAATTGAGAATGAGAAATAAATCAAACATAACACAAAAGAAAGAACTCGGGGAAAGCCTCAGCCTAAAACCCCAATCTTTGTATTATCATACAAGTGGAAATCTTGTTCAAGATACAAAAAGAATCAGCGCTCAAGCTATCCTGTTCTCTCTGCAATCAAACACTACTGCTCATAGATAGCCAAAGGCTCTCACAACCTTCTCCTCTACCCTCCAAGCCTCCTATTTCCTTGCACAGTAATTCCTGGGGTCCAGTGCTTCCACATGTGTGAATTTCCACCTCACACTGCTCACTTGGCTCAGAAATAACCGTACAAACCTATAGGAGATAATTCCTTCTGCATCAATGAGTTTCCTATATAGGAAAAATTCTCCAACTGGTAGTACACTCTCTCTTCCTCTGATCTCAACTAGGTATCTGACTGAACTTACATGCATGAGTTATTTATGAAAGAATATTCAATTATTTGAAGTACAGTAGTTACATGCATGCATGCATTAACTAACTGAACTCACAATTAGTTCAACAAACTATTTGAACTAATCTAACTAGACTTAACTCAGTTAGTTGAGCTAACTAATTACAAATCAAGTTACAACTCATCCTTATCTCTTTAACTGATGGATAAATTCCTCAATCAATGGAGAAGCTGTTGCATGTCTTCACATAGACTCCATGTTTGATTTTCTCTAACTAATTAACTCAAGATTTATTGATTAATTATTTTACAAATAGTTGCTAAGATCAAATTCGAATTTTACTTCTCAATTTTATTTCAAGGACTAACTAAAATTGGAATCCATCCCAAAATTCTATTTATAGCACTTGCATTTTTCATTCCTTGTTGCTATGTCCAGCACTGGTACCCGAACTACTATTTATAACAATGCTATTTTTATCACTTCTATTTTTAGCATTTCTTGTTTCTATTTTCAACACTCTCTCTCAACAACAAAGGCATTCAACTCGAAACCAATCCTAAACCTTTGGAATGTTTTACATGCAACACTTCTCCCAAGTGTTGTTGCTCTAGCAACTCTAGAAACCAAAAACTCCCAACTGACTTCCCTATTGGGCTAGAAACACCCTCTGATGTTGAAGCTCCCTCTGCCGCTGACAAGTGCTCCCTCTGTGACCTCTGAGTTGCTACAACACTCCATGCATCCCACATGGTTTCACACCTCTCTGTGCCATCTTGCACTAGTGCAACGCTCCTGTACCTCTCGTATTGTTGTGGCCTACTAGCTTTGCGTTGTCTTGGGATTCCTGCACTGTAGCTCTCTTTGCCGCTCTATCCGCATCTGTCTCTACCCACTCATCCATTCCTGCTACTCCTCGTGGGGGCTCCCATAGCAAGGTCTAATCAAAGAGGTTGGGTACCTCAATGATCCTGCCCATATTCCAACCTTCTTGGGATTGTCACTCCACATCACCCCACCTCCTTCTTAGAGGTATGGATGCATGTGATTCCTCTTCCCACTTGGCTCAAAATTTCCCCTTACTAGAGTTCTTTGCATGTGTAGATGCCTCCACTTGGTCTCCTCTCAGCTTCTCCAGTTATGGCTGCTCCACAACCTCTTGAAGTTGCTTCACCAATTTTGGCTCCTCCACAATTGTCTGAGACTTCTTCTGGCACTACATGTTGAGAGGTAATGTAATCTCCCTCTCAACCACCATGTCTCCATCAGTTGCCTTGCTCCTCAAGGCTTTGCATGCATCTTGAACCTCAAGAACATACAGGTTCTTGACTCGTGAATCGATCTGCTTCACTTGTCTAGTGGTGATGTGTCGAAGGAAAACCTTTCGCTTACTGAAGACTACATCATAGCCTTTGTCTTCCAGTATTGCGATCGACACCAAATTTTTCCTCAGTCCTGGTACATATTTGACATCAATCAAGGTAATGTGAGCTCCATGCTCCCTCTAAAAAACAACTGTGCCTACACCTGAGACACTATACTTTTCATCATTACTCATCACTATGAGTATGTCACATACCCCGGTAACCTCACATGTAAAAGCAGGGAGTTAGACTTTTTTTATACAAATTACCCACAAGTAATTATCCAATTCAACTCCACAATTCCTCATTAACCATTAGATATAATGTTCATTAGTACATCAAGTAAATTTCAATAAAAGACAGTGAGTTGCATAACCATTAACCACCACTGTGGTAGTGCAATAACATAAATTGTCTCATGAATCCTTGCATCCATTTCATGATTTCCTTAACCATATTAATTAATCTCATACTTGGACATTATGGTTATGCCATCAAATAAAGAACCATCAACATCAAGGATTCATCATCATCAAACTGACACAAAAGGCAATCACACCATTGAACACCAATATACCCTAGAAACCCCGTAGGGTGAAAACCAGCAAACGTTCAATCTTATTATTAAATGCTCATGAAGGATTTCACCCCTCACTCAATGGCTTATAAGGGATTCCATCCCTTAACCATTGTTATAAAATCATTATAATGAATTATCATTAAGTTGTCTCATAACTAGCTAAAAACTAAGGTAGTTTTCATGTAATCTTTTACTTACATACCACCACATACAACATTCCTTCTAGCATGATTGTTCTAGCAATGTACATTCCTGCAACTCGAACTCATCTACATGGAGCATTGATCACTTTCCTACCACAATGTTAGCATCACTCTACTTTGGCACCAACCGCCATCGTTTCCTGTCAATGTTGTTGTCAACAAGCTTTGACGACAAGATTAGATACCATATTAATGAATCAATAATCAACCTCTAAAAGAGATTCTTTAACATCTACTCATATGCATGAGCAAGCATGACATACTATATAACTAGTACATATACCCAAGTAAATATTTTTTGACCTCCACAATGTTTATTTACACTAATGCATAATTCTCTTTAAGAGTTCTAACTCATTAGTTCTACTAACATGTATAACACATTCGTTATATCTTCATACTTGTAATAAACTGTTATTTCTTTGCTTAAGCACATATGTTCTTTTCACATGGTTATTTTTTGAGAACTCAACATAGTCTCTCTAACATACAAAGAACATAACTCCATATCACAATGACTATTCCTTGTTCATACCATTGCTTATCATATTAGCCCTTCTTTAATGTATGCAACACATATTCCCTTCACTAGAATACTACCATCATTTCATACAACAAACCACATACCTCTTTCTTAAAGGAAGTCATTATAACCTCATTTCTCTATATTCCTATATGAGGGTTTCTCAAGCTTCCCTTTGAAGAAGTTATTAAAGATATCCATCTTTATGCATAAAAATCAAGATACAAAAACAAGGTTTACTTACCCTTTATGCATCAAAATCAAGAAATCAACACAACTCATCTAACAAGACAATCTCTTCAAGAGATTATTATTTTCAAGAAAGTTAACATGATCACTTTTTCTATGTACACACAGACTCATATTTCCAAAGTCACACTAACCACCCTTATGTGCATGCAACCCGTGTTTTTCCTAACACAATTACTTTTACTTCAATGCACATAGTCTTTTCATGAAACAAGTATGGGTTCTTGATATGATATGAACACTATTCATATGTCTTTTAAGAATATGAAACTCTATTTTTGTTTCAAGAGACCTCTCATAAAAGCCATCATTTTCCTACATGAAGTATGCACACTTTTTCCAAAGAAACTATATTTATGTGTATATAAAACATACGTTTTCATCAAGAAAGATAGTAATGACTATCTATGTGCCTAGAAGCACATCATTAGCTATTCCTATCATGCATGAAATGCATAATTATTTCACAAGAAACTTTGAAATTAGCTATTATCACAAGGAGTTTAAGCATATATCCATTCTCAAGAAAAAGACAAGTGACTTGGCAACACACAATATTCACATTCTTCTTTGCATACTATTATGCATCTATTTAACATACAAGATTCACATTCTTCTTTGCATACTTTTATGCATCTATTATCTATATTTGGTAAGAAATCTTTCAAAACTATACCCAAATAAAAGATACTTGTGTTTTCCTTCAAAGAAAGCGAGCAAGTTACTTATCTTATCCTTGGTAGCATCCCTGCCTCGACCATGCATTTGGAAGATAATAACTCTCCCCTCAGCGGTTCCTTCTCCAACTATTGCGGGCCTAGATCAGCATTTCAAAGAGCCATCTTCCCACTGACCAAAACATATCTCCAGCAATCGTCAAACTGGCGTTTGTTCTTCGCATCAATGTATTCATTTGCAGAAAACCCACATATTTGGCCTGCAAATCTAACATTACAACTCGAGGCATCGAATCATTCGATGAGCCCAATACCACTCTCTCCCTCCAAAAGCTTATCATAAAACATCGCTTCCCAAGAGGTTAACTGAGTTACTTAACTCTCTTCGAAGTGCAACACTACCACTTCGACTATATTCATTTCTACAAGTTTGGAAGATTCGACCTCCAGTGTTCGATTTATAGATTAATTGTGCTAAGACTGATGGATTTAGGGGCCAAATAGAAACAGCTAACAATCAATATACATGAGCTTAAATTTGTGGAATAACAGACACTTAACGGTGTCTTACAAGCTACGACCTTGAAGGAAGAGACGTTCATTAACATAGAGCGATGTTCCCCATGTGAGACTTCTTTCCCCAAAAAAAACCTCCTCTGTAACTCCGTCCGTAAACCTTTCCAAAACTATCATCTATCATTCTCCCCTCATTCAGTTTCCCACATATCATGAATCAGTTACTGATTAATTCATAACTATTTCTCAACTGTTTAATTTTCTTTGTTATGAATAGGAGGAGAAGAAGAACAACAACTTCCTCCACTCAACCGAATTTTGCGGAACTTCAGAGATGCTTGAATTAATCCCCTCATTGAGAGTCACAAGAATCAAGAATCAGTTTAATAACTGACTCGTAACTTTCGATTTTACATTTCGTTATTTGGTTATTTACGAGAGGAATATTACATACTCACCCCCTTAACAAGAACACCGTCCTCGGTGTTCCTCTTTTCTTGGGAACTAGAGATTTTACTCATGATATACAATCTAACCCACACAAAATGTGATCCTTCCTCTTTAAAATCAAAGATTTCATTCCAAGAAATGACAACAAACAAAATAATAATGATATAACCATAAGAAAGATCAATAGTCATAAGCATTCATAACTGCAAAATATGCAAGCTCTAATTGCCACCACTTGGCCCTTATTCAAATTCAAAAACCAAACTCTATATCAATTTACCATTACTTACCATCTACTCTTGAAAATCATGAGCACTTTCATGTAAGCATTTTAATAGTGGCTGGACAGCCCATCAACCCTCCATGGTAAGTAATCCTGTAATGTTTGACAAACAAATTCAATCGCATTAGTCATAATATTGTGAGTCAAATGAAGTACTTTTAACTATCAATCAATTGTGCAATGTTAGATGATTTTTAAATCACAGTACTTTTATAAGTACATAAAGAGCTCATCACTGCTCCACATGCACACTGAATTAACTCTCACTAAAAACATCCACAGAGTACTTCTAAAAGTACCAAAAGAGCACCTAGCTCTCTAAAAGTCAATCACAGCATCAAGCTAAAATTGTCTTTGTACCTACTAAGGCGTTCACAAGACTAATAATACGATAAGGGAATTAAAATTTCCAATAACTCCTTATTGAGCACTAAGCTCATTTCCTGCTAAATGTGCATAACATATTTTACACATCTATATATAGATTTTTTAAGATAACATATAGCTGATTAGTTCATTCCTTTAGCTATGAGAACCACAATAGGCTAAGAATTCCCAACCCAGGGAACTAGTTTCCACAACCAGATCGAGTCATTTTCACATCCAGACAATTTCTTTGATAGTGACCTTAGCGGATCTAACATGGAATTCCACTAGCCAACCAGCTCAAGAATTCCAATGACCACATAAACCCTTTTCCCTTATTGAGATAATTTATTGCTAGGGAGAGGAAATCCGAGTAGACAAGTACCATCAACCCCTCCGGGCAGGTAACTGCCATCAGCCCAAATCTGGGCAGACAAGTACCATCAACCCCTCTGGGCAAGTAACTGCCATCAACCCAAATCTGGGTAGACAAGTACCATCAACCCCTATGGGTAGGTAGCTTCCATCAACCCAAGGCATTCTAGCCTTTCACAACTATCTGCAACTATCTAGCATGTTAAATTTCTCTTTTATCACTCTTTCCCAAAGTAATTGACATAATGAACCATATAATCATTATCATTATCAAAACAAACATGCATGTATACGATGCATCTACACTTAACCCTCAACATGGGTCCACAACATCTAGATTGTTAGGAAACACAACTGACTTACATGTTGTATGCATTTTGATTTCCAAGTAACACAATCATGCATACCATATAAAATTATTGTTTCTCATTTATGATTGCAATTCTAATTGCAACATTTTACCTGATGAGTTTTCTTGTTGCCATTAAGCTACCACTACTTAATCCCATTAGCAACATTATTTATACATATGCATCCTTTAACAAATATTCACTTCCCTAATCGTTTTAGTTTGCGGCACAATACTATCATGCATAAAAGTATATGCAAATATTCATTACTGTGTAAATGCCTATGATAGTTGACTAACAATCTAAACATTTCCAATTTCCCACAATGTATTGCCATCAACAGACCAATACAGGAAGTAACTACCACAATCACTTGTTTGAGAATTGTGATAAGATTAAATCAATTCAATTCATGCACATAAGTGCTATTAGTTAGTCAAACAACACTAACCAATCACAACTACCAATCATATTAATGAAACCATGGCAAAACTTAATCAAAATTAGTTATGACAATCAATTCTTGCTACTTGACTCATTGCATATTTTCCATATCTAAAGGGGTTCTTCTAATGTCCTTTTAAAACAATTTTTCATCCTATTCAATGATGTTCCCTTTAATTTATTTTCATGCATTGGCTCATTAAGTTTCATTCATTGTAACTTCAATCTTGTTTCATAAATGCATCATTGTTATTGCCATATTTGCAAATCAAAAGTGGGTAGTTGATTGTCACTTTCCTCAATGACTGTTCAATATTGTTCATAAGTGTAATGAGTGTTCAATATTGTTCTTAAGCGCAACAAAAGTTCTATTGTCTTTTATCCTCATCAGGAATCCAATGTCATAAAACATAGTTATGCAACAACTTTACTTCTTACCACTCAAAGCACTAATAAACACGAATCACACATATCATGCCGAAAGTAGTGTACTACATAAATCAATATGTGAATGGTTAAACTCATACCTGAGTTAATGTCCCACTGACAGCGTACCTCAATTTCCTTTCTGCTTACCAATTCCCAAAGGTGCTGGTGTTACAACCTTTAGCTCTGATACCACTTGTCACATACCCCGGTAACCTTGCATGTAAAAGCAGGGAGTTAAAATTTTTATAGAATTACCCACAATTAATTATCCAATTCACAACTCGACAATTCCTCATTAACCATTAGATATAATGTTCATTAGTACATTAAGTAAATTGCAATAAAAGACAGTGAGTTGCATAACCATTAACCACCACTGTGGTAGTGTAATAACATAAATTGTCTCATGAATCCTTGCATCCATTTCATGATTTCCTTAACCATATTAATTAATATTATACTTGGAAATTATGGTTATGCCATCAAATAAAGAACCATCAACATCAAGGATTCATCATCATCAAACTGACACAAAAGGCCATCACACCATTGAACACCAATATACCCTGGAAACCCCATAGGGTGAAAACCAACAAACGTTCAATCTTATTATTAAACGCTCGTGATGGATTTCACCCCTCACTCAATGGCTTATAAGGGATTCCATCCCTTGACCATTGTTATAAAATCATTACAATGAATTATCATTAAGTTGTCTCATAACTAGCTAAAAGCTAATGTAGTTTTCATGTAATCTTTTACTGACATACTGCCACATACAACATTCCTTGTGGCATGATTGTTCTAGCAATGTACGTTCCTGCAACTCGAACTCATCTACATGAATCATTGATCACTTTCCCGCCACAATGTTAACATCACTTTTCTTTGGCACCAACCACCATCGTTTCCTGTCAATGTTGTCATCAACAAGCTTTGACAATAAGATTAGATGCCATATTAATGAATCAATAATCAACCTCTAAAAGAGATTCTTTAACATCTACTCATATGCATGAGCAAGCATGACATACTATATAACTAGTACATATACCCAAGTAAATATATTTTGACCTCCACAATGTTTATTTACACTAATGCATTATTCTCTTTAAGAGTTCTAACTCATTAGTTCTACTAACATGTATAACACATTCGTTATATCTTCATACATGTAAAAAATTGTTATTTCTATGCTTAAGCACATATGTTCTTTTCACATAGTTATTTTCCGAGAACTCAACATAGTCTCTCTAACATACAAAGAAAATAACTCCATATCACAATGACTATTCCTTGTTCATACCATTGCTTATCATATTAGCCCTTCTTTAATGTATGCAACACATATTCCCTTCACTAGAATACCACCATCATTTCATACGACAAGCCACATACCTCTTTCTTAAAGGAAGTCATTATAACCTCATTTCTCTATATTCCTATATGAGGGTTTCTCAAGCTTCCCTTTGAAGAAGTTATTAAAGATATCCATCTTTATGCATAAAAATAAAGATACAAAAACACGGTTTACTTACCCTTTATGCATCAAAATCAAGAAATCAACACAACTCATCTAACAAGACAATCTCTTCAAGAGATTATTATTTTCAAGAAAGTTAACATGATCACTTTCTCTATGTACACACAGACTCATATTTCCAAAGTCACACTAGCCACCCTTATGTTCATGCAACACGTGTTTTTCCTAACACAATTACTTTTACTTCAATGCACATAGTCTTTTCATGAAACAAGTATGGGTTCTTGGTATGATATGAACATTATTTATATGTCTTCTAAGAATAGGAAACTCTATTTTTGTTTCAAGAGACCTCTCATAAAAGCCATCATTTTCCTACATGAAGTATGCACACTTTTTCCAAAGAAACTATATTTATGTGTATATAAAACATACGTTTTCATCAAGAAAGATATTAATGACTATCTATGTGCCTAGAAGCACATCATTAGCTATTCCTATCATGCATGAAATGCATAATTATTTCACAAGAAACTTTGAAATTAGCTACTATCACAAAGAATTTAAACATATATCCATTCTCAAGAAAAAGACAAGTGACTTGGCATTTAACACACAAGATTCACATTCTTCTTTGCATACTATTATGAATCTGTTTAACATACAAGATTCACATTCTTCTTTTCATACTATTATGCATCTATTATCTATATTTGGTAAGAAATCTTTCAAAAAGATACCCAAATAAAACATACTTGTGTTTTCCTTCCAAGAAAGTGAGCAAGTTACTTATCTTATCCTTGGTAGCCTCCTTGCCTCCACCACGCATTTGGAAGATAATAACTCTCCCCTCAGCGGTTCCTTCTCCAACTTTTGCGGGCCTAGATCAGCGTTTCCAAGAGCCATCTTCCCACTCACGAAAACATATCTCTAGCAATCGTCAAGCTGGCGGTTTTTCTTCGCATCAATGCATTCATTTGCAGAAAACCCACATATTTGGCTTGCAAATCTAACATTACAACTCGAGGCATCGAATCATTCGATGAACCAAATACCACTCTCTCCCTTCAAAAGCTTATCATAAAACATCGCTTCCCAAGAGGTTAACTGAATTACTTAACTCTCTTCGAAGTGCAACACTACCACTTCGACTATATTCATTTCTACAAGTCTGGAAGATTTAACCTCCAGTGTTCGATTTATTGATTAATCATGCTAAGACTAACGGCTTTAGGGGCCAAATAGCAACAACTAACAATCAATATACATGAGCTTAAATTTGTGGAATAACAGAAACTTAACGGTGCCTTACAAGCTACGGCCTTGAAGGAAGAAACATTCATTAACATAAAGAGATGTTCCCCATGCAAGACTTCTTTCCCCAAAAAACCCTCCTCTTTAACTCCGTCCATAAAACTTTCCAAAACTATCATCTATTGTTCTCCCCTCATTCAGTTTCTCAGATATCAGGAATCAGTTACTAATTGATTTGTAACTATTTCTCAACTGTTTAATTTTCTCTCTTATGAACAGGACGAGAAGAACAACAACAATTTTCTCCACTCAACTGACTTTTGCAGAACTTCAGAGATGCTTGAATTAATCCCCTCATTGAGTTTCACGAGAATCAAGAATCAATTTAATAACTGATTCGTAACTTTCGATTTTACGTTTCATTATTTGGTTATTTACGAGAGGAATATTACAGAGTATCTGGAGATCTTTCTCCTCCAAGGTACTGAACAAACTCTTCTCGCTGGTCATGTGCAAAGAAGCTCCACTTTCAAGAAACCAACCACATCTCACCATGGATGAAGCCATGCATGCGAAGAGGGTGAAATCCAACTCGAACTGTGAGGCCAATGCCTCACCTTCAGATCCTTCCTTGGATCCCATCTTGGATTTCTTCAGTGGACAATTTGTAGCAAAATTTCCTACCTCATGACAACCAAATCATCGCACTTTCGATTTGTCAAACTTCTTCCCACGATAGGAAGAACTCAATTTGGGATGGGAATCCTTCTCCTTCCCCTTCTTCGCCTTACTCGCTAAGGCGTTATTTTCTTCATCCTCCTTCGATGAAGAAGCATCTCTAGTACTCCTTCTTATCTCCTCCTACATCAGATCCAACCAAAGTCATTCCCAATATGGCAGTTTTTCTCTTCCATTAACCGAGTCTTGGTGGCTATGCCAGCTCTTAGGATGATCCGGATTTAAATAGGAACGCAATAGATTACAGAGATAACCATAAATAGAGAGATGCGATAACCATAAATAGAGAGATGCAGCGGAAATAACACTTCATTTCATTAATGGAAAATACCGAAATATGCTTACAACCAGAATTGGAAATAAACCAGCTAGGACGATGGTAGCTTATCTCTGAGAAGAGATGTGCGGCTACATGTCTCTGAACTGTTCCGAACTTGTGTTACAATGAGGCTCGAAGGCCTATTTATTATTGAGAAACAATGGAAAACCCTTCACATTCCAAAACCGACCCTTAGAAGATGAAACGCCAAATTGTGGGCCCCGTTTTGGGTAAATTGGTACATCAATTTCCCGGGGTCGTAACTTTGGCATACGATCTCCGTTTGACGCGTATGATAGCTCGTTAGAAGGATCTATCCGAGAACTACCATTGTTGGAACGGGCAACATCAATCCATTGCATGGACCCATGTTTTGCCTGGATTCCCCAAAAAAACGTCGTTTAGGGCCTCAAAACGGCTCCGGAAGTTCAGGACCCGAAAAACTGCTAAAAATAGTAAGTTGTGCTACAATTAAGGAAACTGAAAATGCTGAAAGGGACAATTGTGGGGGTCCAAATGGGATAGGTGGGTGGCCACCAACATCCACCTGGATCATTCCTCCCCCCTTAGGAAGCAATGGTCCCCATTGCGTTGAGTTCCTCCATCTGCTGAACTTGTCCTGCAAATCTCTGATGTGTCCAGTAATGGTGGGAAGCATGGTCGACGACGGTCCACAGTGAACAGTTGGTGCAGGCGGAGGAATGGAGGAATGATGGGCTTCAAAGCATTGTTGCACGTAGCCTTGGTACTGGTGTAAGGACCATGTCGGAGTGTTCTGAGCTTCTGATGGGTTCTGGTAAGGCGTTCTTTATGTCGATGCAACCAGACTTTGTTGCCCACCTGAAAGTTGTGTGGTACCCCTGTGGGTGAGGAGAAGTTGTTTCTGTGTTCTGTCATGACTGTATCCCTCTGCTGCTGCTGCTGCGTGGAGGAACCCTTTGCGGGGGTCATTGATGTAGCAACGATCTTCCCCTTACTTTGGGAGTGAACCGTACAGATGAATTTCCTGGTCTGTGATATGAGCTTGCTGCCTTTCTTAGCAGTGATCAAAGATGTGGCAGTAGGTGGGGCTACATCTGGTATCCTGTATAATGAATTACTCAAAGAAATAATGACAGCACGAGGCCTTGACTCATACACAGCATGTCGCCTCCACAAGTATGGTTGGCCTAATAATACATCACAAACATCCAGAGGTGTAACATCACACAATACCTCGTCGGTGAATGGTTTGATGCTGTAGGGAAGGCGGCACTGCTGGCGCACTTTGAGATCTCGTCCTTCATGAAGCCACCCGATACTGTATGGCTGTGGGTGTGGTGTAGTCGGTAGGCCCAACCGCTTCACGACCTCTGCTGAAATCAGGTTCTTTTGGCTGCCACTGTCGACAATGAATCGCAGTGGCGAACCCTTCACCCACATCTGTGAGTGGAAAAGACGTTCCCCCTCCTCTGGCTCTTCGGGCTCATTCTTTTGGATTTTGGCGGTGGCAACAGTGGCGCTGGGATCCGCATCAATGATCTACTTCCCTTTGCCATTCCCCTTGTCGGGTTCAGGCTCAGGGTCAGAACATGTATCTGATTCGGAAGCCTTCAACTCGGCCACCAACGACTGCTTGGTCCGGCACTCACTTG